>JACXGK010004009.1:5791-41159 GCA_016801125.1 Novumbra hubbsi | reverse complement strand
GGGGCTTGTAAAGAGGTAGGGGCTTGTAAAGAGGTAGGGGCTTGTAAAGAGGTAGGGGCTTGTAAAGAGGTAGGGGCTTGTAAAGAGGTAGGGGCTTGTAAAGAGGTAGGGGCTTGTAAAGAGGTAGGGGCTTGTAAAGAGGTAGGGGCTTGTAAAGAGGTAGGGGCTTGTGGCGGCCGAGTGGCAGGTTGGATTCTGCTAAATTACTCAAACTGGTAAAGGTAGAATCCCATGACCAAGTCCATTTGGACAATTAAGACGGCTAAATAGCTCACTACTATTTAGAGTGGACAGGTGCAGTTAAAAGTCTGGGCCCTATTCAACAGTCAAACGCAACAAAAGAATAAACAGAGCTGAAATATGTAGATATTCTACATGGCAGCATTGGTTCCACACATCATACTCATGTGACAGTTACTAAAAGACTTGAGGTTCAGGGAGGCTCGGCTGACCTGTGACTCCAGTCTTGGGGTACAGGAGCTGAAAGAGCTCCTCCGGGATGATGCCATGGCGTGTCTTGCCACCCTTCTCTGGAAGAGGGGGTACCGGGACCTGGCGGTTGGGGGACGTGTGAACGTGAGACATCTGGACTAACCTGGGGGTAGAAAAGGGACAGCAGTGTTGACTGTAGAAGTTAATGTGAAGAGGGCATTTACATTCGGGGTGACAATTTCGTTACATTCAATGAGCCTGGGTGTCAAACCACCGTAGGACAATACATGTAAAATGGTTTGTGATCACTTAAGATTAAAGTACATACCCAGCGCCCAGGGGACTGCCGCTTTTGACAGCATTGGCTAAAGAGAGTAAAGAACAGTCAATGCGAAGATTTTGAATGTCAACAGTGTCACAAACACGTGCAGCCTCGCTAAACAGCTAGCGATAAACTTAAAGTATAGTCAGCGGCGTGGTTATAATGACTGTACCTTCAGTAAACCACGGACCTTTAGAAGTTTGCGTTTTGAACAGGTAAACATGACGTAGCTAGCTACTACTGTCATCTGCAGGCATTAGGCTGCTAGCTTTTGGAATTCTAACATCGATAACAAATACCTAAATAATTCAAACCACACGCGAGGATCATGGTTGAGTTGAATGTCAAAAACCGGGACGACCCACAGCTGTCACTAAAGCAAAAGATTGCAAGCAAGGCTCACCTTTCCAAGCAAGGGCAGAGACGCTCTATGCATTAGCTGCCTGTCTAGCAGTATTAGTACTAGTAACCGTACTGTAGCCAACTATACGTGAATTTGCAACTTACCGTAGCACTAGCGGTGACATTAAGCAACATATTACAAAGCCGAGTGTCATATAGAAAACGATGTAGGCTAGCTATACACATTTGCAGAAGGGACGTGACATCTATTCGTTGAATAGTTCATTCGTTATCCTAGTTAGCTAGCTACGTAGCTAGCTATCTTGCTGCTCATTCAATGTAAGTAGTGAGGCCTTCTCTTGACTTTACCCTTCAGCTTCACAATCACGTCAGCCATAGTTCATGGCTTTACAAATGCTTTTTAAAAAACTCCTCATTCTATAAAACTCCGACGTTGCATACCTGACACGAGAACAAGCCTAGACAGCATTTTCAAACGACAAAGTGCCAAGTTCTTGGTTTACCGGGCACCCTTCTGTTCGGTCTCTCCGTGCCCTTCTACTGCGAGAACCACAAGGATGGCGGAGGAATTGTATATCATCGTCCAACATCGCGATATTCCATTCGTTGTCAACGAGATGTGTGTCCTCTGGTCATTAATGATGTCCTGTTGGTTTGATCCACTAGGTGGCATACAAGTAACAAAGATCTGACGTTTGCTGTGCGGTATTTTAGAGTCAGCTTCTGAACAAAGTTTACTTCTTGTTATGAGTTTGATGAATAGGGCTTAGTGTGAAATAGATTTCAGGGATGACTTTAGATATTTCTAATGGCATCCGAACGGGAGGCCTAAATGTATAAAATTGTGAACACAACCTAGACTCCAAAATACCAGCAGGCCATTGCAAGCTTGCCCTGACAATCAAGACAATCAAGGCGTAACACTAGGGGCAGACATTTAAACAGGCTCTCTCTTGGGGCATTCAATGTAGCATTCAAATAAGCAGCCCAAAATCAGCTTCTCTCTTTGGCCTCCCCGCAACTGAATGTACCCGTATCATTCTGCATTCTAGAGAAACACTGTATCATCCCGGTAGGTGAACACACACCTGTTAAGCTGATGGGCCATTTTCCCTCCGTTAGTCACATGAAACCCATTTCCGTATGACAGTGCCTAGCACATGGCACTGCAGACCGCAGGCCAACAGACTCTGGCTAGGGGAGTCTCTTATCACCTCAGGCCCACCCGGATGACATCAGTTCCACCGGCGCCTGGCATGGTGAGATAGAGGAACACGTTCAGCATGAGCAAAGTGGTTCCCCTTCACTTCCTGTTCATCGTGCAAGACGGAAAGAGCAACTTCAGACGGACGGACTGACAAAGAAAGGACAGGAACACCGTTCATGAGGGTGGTTGTTTCACCGCCCACTGGCTTATTAACGCTTTGAAAACTTTGGTGACTGAGGAGGTAAAGTGACATCTATCTTTTGAAATTACTTTATTCATGCAAAACTGTCCATTGTAGTCAAATGTTCCTTCCCCACAGAAGCTTTTGGTTAGCACAGCCACCTATCTTGTTTTTGTTAATCTCTGTAGAACTGCGCTTTGGATATTAGAAAGGCCCTTCAATGTTGGGAGAGCTTGGCGTTGTCTCATAGTTGCACTTGCAACCTCCTTCTTGGGAACTGTCCATCTGTCCATCCTAGGTCAAGGGTCATGGTTGGGCTTCAGGCTTCAGACCGCTGAGCAAAGAAGTAGCAAGCAACACGTTTGGGAGAATTGTATGCACAAACTGCCGGGCGACGTCGTCTCGTACCATCTGCTTGTCTAGGTCTGTTTCATATAGCGTTTGAGTTGCCCAGCTAGCCAGTGTCTGTCTTCATCGTAGCTCTTTCGGCCCACAACGCTCAGGAAAGTTACGTTAACCCATCTGACCAAGCCATGTCCATCTGAGTTGTCATTTTAATGGCGTTTCTTTGTTCTTGTCAGACATTTTCTTACAGGTCAGAGATCAGGTCCACAACATTGTTGCAGAAACCCAGAGACCACATTTACCATGGAAATGCTGGATGTCAACCAGACGCAGTGGCTCAAGGTCAGATTATTGTATGAAAGTCTCTAAATTGTAACACAGCCTGGTGAAGGTCTCTGAGTAGTAACACAGCCTGATGAAGGTCTCTGAGTAGTAACACGGCCTTATGAAGGTCTCTGAGTAGTAACACAGCCTTATGAAGGTCTCTGAGTAATAACACGGCCTTATGAAGGTCTCTGAGTAGTAACACAGCCTTATGAAGGTCTCTGAGTAGTAACACAGCCTTCTGAAGGTCTCTGAGTAGTAACACAGCCTTATGAAGGTCTCTGAGTAGTAACACAGCCTTATGAAGGTCTCTGAGTAATAACACAGCCTTATGAAGGTCTCTGAGTAGTAACACAGCCTTATGAAGGTCTCTGAGTAGTAACACGGCCTTATGAAGGTCTCTGAGTAGTAACACAGCCTGATGAAGGGCTCTGAGTAGTAACACAGCCTTATGAAGGTCTCTGAGTAGTAACACATCCTTATGAAGGTCTCTGAGTAGTAACACAGCCTGATGAAGGGCTCTGAGTAGTAACACAGCCTTATGAAGGTCTCTGAGTAGTAACACAGCCTTATGAAGGTCTCTGAGTAGTAACACTGCCTGGGGAAGGTCTCTGAATAGAGACACGGCCTGGTGAAGGACTCTGAGTAGTGACACAGGCTGATGAAGATTTCTGAGTAATGAATAGACTGATGAAGGTCTCGGAGTGGTAACACAGGCTGATGAAGTTCTCTGAGTAATAGCATAGCATGGTGAAGATCTCGGAGTAGTAATATAATGTATTCATTGTGATACTTTTACAATTAAGCATTTCAACAATAAGGGTTGAGAGGTGTAGTTTATGTACAATATTCGACAACAAAAAGCTGTTTTAGGCACAAACCACTGCAAAATAGAAGAAACCTCAGGGATGCCATTTTACTATCATCATCCGATCACCAGTATATTTATGCATTACGATCACCAGTGCATTAATGCATTACGATCACCAGTGCATTTATGCATTACGATCACCAGCATATTTATGCATTACGATGACCAGTGCATTAATGCATTACGATCACCAGTGCATTAATGCATTACGATCACCAGTGCATTTATGCATTACGATCACCAGTGCATTTATGCATTACGATGACCAGTGCATTCATGCATTACGATCACCCGTGCATTCATGCATTACGAACACCAGTGCATTCATGAAGTAGTATGACGCAGTAAGAAGTTATATAATGCCATTCCCATGGTATACAGTTTCATATGCCATGGCTTGTAGCCAATTAGTATTCAAGGATTCAAGCCAGACAGGATTCAAGCCAAGAGAGCTTCAAACGTCGACATCTAATGTATGTTTGATTATTAGTATCTCTATTGCAATTTGACCACAGAGGCCCCCCTTTCCTCAGACGAGGGAATACGACCAGAAGATTGAGCTACGGGCAGAGAAGCACAAGGGTCTCAGAGGTCGTAACAACGCCACTTCCTGTAGAAGCCCCTCCAGAGAACTGGACACGAGGTACCAAAACCCAGAAGGATGCTCTTAAGCCAAAACGTATTCCGTGAAAATAGCGAAATACATGATTGCTACGTCCGGGAGTGATGACCGCAGACGTTCCATTTCACCAGGTGGATCAAGATGGAGCTGAAGCGGAAGAGACAGCAGGAGTTTCACCAGAGGCGCTCTGTGAGCCCAGAGAGGGCAAACAACCCAGTGAGGGACAACGGATGTGTCATCTGTAACACTGCCAAGTCAGAAACACCCGGGGCCAAGGTCACGACGACCCTCCGGTCAGGAATGGTCAGAAACTCAGCAAGGATCAAGAACGAGAGTTGTGTGATGTGCGATGGTGACACGACTGGGTCGTTGCCAGGTAACGTCACTTGGCCTTTGACCGCTAGGCCAACCGTTAATAGGCATTCATCGATAGTGTCTCGAAGAACAAGGGAAACCAAAGATGACCTGGCTGAACGGGAGATCAGTGAATGGGTATTGAAGGAGAAATGTCATTACCAGCATCGGTAACTTTTAAGATGATCTTGACATACATCTCTTCATTGTCGGTTTTCCTTTCCACCAGGCCTCAATGTGGAATGACCAAACACCAATACGAGAAACCACGAAGAATTCTACAAGAAAACTAGAGATGTTTTTCTCCACATTGACCACCTCCACCCAAGACACATCATCTACCTCCACGCTGAACGGAGAACCACACACATCCACAACTACAACCTCTACCCTCACCCCACACACCACCCCCTCCACCCCAAGCAGAGAACCAGTTACCTCCACCCCTAAACCCAATAGGACCGCCACTCCCTTCACCTCAATCAAAGAAATCCAGCCAAGGTTAAAGACCTTCGCAAACACAGAAAAGGGTAATTGCTGTTAGACTTCTGACCAATAATGTATCCTCATTAAAATGTGCAGCCGTGTGGAGTCGGGTTGGAGTAGATTAGATTCAACTTTATCGTCATGGAACAGTACGGGTACAGAACGACGAAAGGCAGTTAGCATCCAACCAGAAGTGCAAAAAAGAGCAATGCAAAAAAGTTGTGCAGAAATGTTGTGAAGGGCAGTGTGTCAATGTATCGGTGCTCCAGTGTATGGGCCTATAAATGAAGCACAGTGTGCAAATGGCATGGTTACGTAATGTGCAATAAGCATGTACAGTGTATAGATGTGCAAATGGCATGGTTACGTAATGTGCAATAAGCATGTACAGTGTATAGATGTGCAAATGGCGTGGTTACGTAATGTGCAATAAGCATGTACAGTGTATAGATGTGCAAATGGCGCGGTTACGTAATGTGCAATAAGCATGTACAGTGTATAGATGTGCAAACGGCGTGGTTAGGTAGAGTAGAAGTGGCCCCGGCTTCAGTCACATCCCTGTCAAAATTAGTATGTTAAAATGTACAAATACTGATGATAATTACTACAAATATTATCATTTTACTTTACCAGGCGTCTTGAAGGTCGCGGGCGAATCCAATAGATCCAAAAAGACACTGACTGAGGCCAGTGCACAGACAGAGTGAGTTATTATCATGTCTTCTTCTATGGCAGATGAAGCCCCAGTGACAGTTGCTGAAGGCTACAAACACCACTGAATGTTGAGATGTTGGTTTATTCTTTCTACATAAATACGTTTTTATGTATTTTCTTTATACAGGCCTGGCTTTATTACCGTCAAGGAATCAGTGAGTTTCTATAGATATGAACATAGCCAGATCCATGGCAAAACAAAATTTTTTTATTAGATTGGTGACAACTATTGCAATGAAGATACCCCATGCTGTAACAGCATTTTTTAATTCTTGACTCTTTTTCTTTCGTAATAGGAAGTTCTTCAATTGGCTGATTACTTGCAGGTAAAACAGTGTTTCTGTCAAAAACAGCCTTTTGTGCCACTCTAATATTGACTCCGATATTTGTTCGATAATAACCTGTCCACAGAACACACGAGTAAACAATATATTTAAGTAAATAATTTAATATACAAATATGTCAGCAACGAACGTCTAATGGTTTAACTGTAGATGTTGGAAACAGGTACAACCCTGTTTTTAAAAATGTTGGGACGCTGGGTAAAATGTAAATAAAAACAGAATGCAATGTGTGCAAATCATGTACATTTTCTATTAAATAAATATTTTACAGAAAATTGTAAAAAGACAACATATCAAATGTTGAACCTGAGATGGGTTATTGTTTATATGCCCACTTTGAATACAATGCCTGCAACATGGTGGACCATCTCACAACTAATTAGATTCATTGGCAAAAGGTCAGTAACATGATTGGGTATAAAAAGAGCATCCCAGAGAGGATTTGTCTTTTGAAGGAAAGATGCAAAGATATTTGCAATGTAAAACTGCAAATAATTTGGGGATATTATTGTCTACGGTACATAATATAATTGAAAGATTCAGAGAATCCTGTCTGTATAACAGTTATAGGACACCCTTTTCGGTTGACTGGTAAAGTCATTTTGTAGCAGGCCTCGTTTGCCCCTTGTGGACGCATATTGAATCTACAGGTTTGTTCTGTATGTGCCCTGGGTCTCTTCATGACAGGAGGCCCTGTGGAGAGAGGAGGGCCTGAAGAGGAAGCTCGCTGTCATCCAGAGAAGCAGCTCCACCCTGCTTCTCCATACTGACAAACTATGGACTGTAAGTACATGATAATGCGTATGCATTTCAGTCAGTTTGCAGATGCTCTCCTCCGCCATGAGACTCAGTAAACTGCCTTCATTTGAAAGTTATACTGTGTTCTGGCATCACCAGCAGTGCACTCCCATCCCCAAATGACACAATCCTCGTTTTGACTGTGATTGGTGATGTTATGTCCGAGACAGTTGCTTTTGAATGAGGTGAGATCTTTTTTTTAAACAGTGTGGTTTCAGAGATGCTTGGCAATCTCAGTGGGATGATCATGTGACCAGTGAGTGCTTTTATTAAGATAGCTAGCTGGGCTCCAACCAAATATGGCCCCTGCCTCACATGACCCCTGCCTCATGTGGTCCCTGCCTCATAAGGCCCCTGCCTCATACGGCCCCTGCCTCATAGCACTTGCACACAACTGGAGGAGCTGTTATGGTTATAACTCTATACACCGGGCCTGTGCAGGTAGACAGGATGAGCCTGTGGTCTGGCCTAGCTTCCTGCTTTGCTCAAAGCGCCAGAACGAGTTTGATTTGTTGCACTGACTAGGAGCCAAGACTCACTCTTATACAGGAAGGGGGTGTTATTCTCGCTACAGGCACGCCAAGATGCTCTCAGTGTCACCATTCACATCATACCTCCGCTAGCCGAAAGCCTTCCCCAGCCCCATTTCAGGAGAAGGGCTTTGAGAAAGGGACAAGGGAAGGGGGGGCTGAGGAGTCTTTCCTGGGCATATTTGACTTGGTCCTCAGTGGTACAAGCAGGGTGGTGACATGCAGAGTTGAGTCCCTCCTCAGGAGGTTTCACCGTGACACCGTTTCCTCTCCACCCCCACATAAAAGAGCCGCTGCAATGAAGACCTGCTGAAGACCAGCATCAAGGCCCTGGAGTCACAGCTGCAAGTCTGTCTGAAGGTAAAGACTGAACCTGGTTCCACGCACCTGTCAATGTGTGTCAGTTGCTTTTAGTGTTTGCTTAAGCGAAACCCAGACGGGCTCCTACATCTGTAGCTCATTCCGAAATGAGGGGTTGTTCATAATGTTGTTGGGGGGGTGGGGGGTTGTGGGTTTGTCAGAAAGGCAGAAGCATTGTTTTCCGTTCACGAGCTGACCCAGAGTGGGATGCCAGTGCTTTGTGGTGGTTTGTGGGTAACGCCTGCAGCATAACCATGTTGTGCACAGGTGGCTAAAGAGCCCTTAATTAGCAGAGTTTGGCTATGCTTTTCCGCCAACCAACGTGGTGGCACTTTCCTGCTCGAAATGTGTGTGTGGTTACTGTGCCTCTAGCACACTGGTTAGCATTCCAGACAACATGTAGTTAACATCCCTCCCTCTGAGGTGTTAATTATTTGCACCGTTGCTTTAATTTTCACACGTTTTGACAACCATCTGAAATCTGCCCCTCTAAAGGCTGTTGGACTTTTGGCAAAGGTCCCCCTGTACATGTGTGACAAGTCTTGCCAAGCACTTGGAGGTCTGCCTGACCATCATGGGCTGTTGCCAAACAATCTGTGTTATGGCCACATTTCTAATCTGGTACACGTGCCAACATGGCCAACGAATCACCCCCCGGTTATTGTGCCTGCCTGCCCTCCCATTGGCTGCCAGATACGTGTTTTTAGGGCAGTGGGTGGCCAGGGTGTAAACAATATATTCCAGAGTTAGCCAATCAGATTCAACAGGTCTTGAATAGACCCCCGGGAGAGAACCGCTGGTACGAGTGATGTCACTTCCTCTTACAGAAGCAGAAGCTTCCTCAGGATGGAGTGAAGACGCTGACGCTACAGATGGAGGTGCAGAAGGAGGCGTATGAGGGCAAAGCCTTGGAGGCCATTCAGAGAGCTACAGAGGAGAAGAACAGAGCTCTCATCCAGGCCGAGACAGTCGAGGTTGGTGGCTTTCTTCAGTCTGTCTCCCTGCCTGTCTCTCTCTCATTGTCTGTCGATCTGCCTCTCTCTCGTTGTCTGTCGATCTGCCTCTCTCTCGTTGTCTGTCGATCTGCCTCTCTCTTGTTGTCTGTCTATCTGTCTCTCTCTCGTTGTCTGTCGATCTGTCTCACTCCTCACCCTCCTCCCTTTCTGTCCCTTTCTCTCTGTATGTCTCTCTCTCAGCTCTGTTTGACGTGTATTTATCAATTCACTCGCTACAGTTGATATACTACAGAGGCCTGCCGGTATTTTTGTCACAGGGGCTGTATCACAAACCAAACCCTTTCCCCTGTCTTCCGGTTGGCTGCTCTTCTTTGCCTCTGCATTTGCATAGATCCTCGTCAGATCAGTTGCGAAGTGCGAGGTGCTTGTGTCACAGCAACGCACCGGCTTCGTTAATCTTGCGTGCACTTTTCCCCCTGGCCACTAGATGCTGCTGCAGGCAGCCAGGGAGGAGGCAGCTCGGTGGCAGGGTCAGTATGAACGGATGAGGGCGCGTTCAGAACAGCTGGATGACATCAGGAAGGCCAGTGCAGACCAGTTGCTTCAGCTGCACAACCAACTGGAGGTATTGTCAGTGACGGAAGGCTTCTCAGTACAGACAACCAGCTTTCACAGAGGGGCACTCTGGCACACCACTGTGGTGATTCCTGGGCAACGTTCCAGATTGGAGAGGCTCTTACATACTGTTTGATCCATAGTAATGGATGACTGGTGTTCCCCCACCGGGGCTGGATGACAAGCGGGTCTATTGCAGGCTCACTGTGGTCTAAGAGGCCGTTCTTTTTCGGGTTCTGTGTTCTGCAGCTGGTCTGGGCTCAGGAGGCGGGGCTTAGGGAGGAGCTACAGGCGATGCGGCGTGTGGAGGAGGAGCTGCGCTACAACGTGACCGTGTTGGAGGAACGGAACCAGAGCCTGGCACGAGAGGTCCAGATGACTAAAGGTCAGAGGTCATAAAAGTAGCCTTGTAGTTAACCAGTAGGTACAGTATACAGTAGGTTAAAGAGCCTCTATTGGCCAAAAACCTGTGTTGGCATGTACATTTCCTGAAGGCCTCTAATGTGTTGATAATCTTGTGTTGCCTGCCTCTTAGATGCCAGTAATGTGGTGCAGGACTCCTTGGGGGAACCTTCAGCCGTGTTGACCAAGAATTCAGAGGAGCTGGAGCCGAACCTGGGCCATTTCAGTTGTTTGTTGGAGGAGCAGAAGGAAAAGATGGAGAACGGGGTGGAGCGCGTAGAGCAGAAAGAGGAGAAGATGGAGGAGACGGTGGACGACGAGGAAGAAGAGGTGGGGGAGGAGGAAGAAGAGGGGCAGTCAGGAGATGGAGGTCAGGTGGTGGAGCAGCTACGTCACACTCAGGAGAGACTACGGCTGAAGGAGAGAGAGGTGAGGGAGGCGTGTCTGATCCGGTCTCTGCGTCGGGCCTGTTTGCGGTGATATGAGGAGAAAGAGGAGTAGCTATGTCTTCACTGGTCACCTCCCCTTAACAACTGTCATCAGGGCCCCCTTTTTCAAAAGTTTTGAAAATTGGAGTATTGCGGAACAAATGAATCGCTGATTCCATGCGGATTCTTTCCTTTCATTCTATTTCTACGCATTTATTCCTATCTGCTAGCCAAAACCCTGACGGATATATCTCGAGAGCCCCTTAAAAGTTACAAATGTTTGTGGCCATTTAATTCTCAGCAAAATGTGTGGATATTTCGATTCCGAAATATTGTTTCATGCACTTTATTGTGTGTTTGTGTGTGTGTGTACTCAGTGTGAGGAGCTGCAGGGTGAGCTGGAGGTCATGGAGACGGAGTGTCAGTCTTGCCAGGTCCGGCTGGCACAGTGCAGGGAGGAACTCCGACTGCTCAACCAGCGACACCGCAGTAAGGTGAGGCCTGGTGTCTCGTGGCCCCGGCTCTGTGTTTTCCTCCTGCTGCTCCTGACTGTGGTGACGGCAGCCATCTTGTGGGCGTGGCACCCTTCCTTGGGAGACCAAGTCCGGTACCTGTGCTCCGTCGTGGTGGAACACATTGAGGACTACCTACCGCACTCAGCGTGCTTCCGGCCAATCTGACCACAGCAGCCTGAGTTCCAGATGGTTCTGGGTTCTGTTGCCAAATCTCTGCTGTTCATGGTCATGAGATTTGACCTGGCAAAACTGTTTGAACCATTCTGGCACTGAGGTTAGTGCAGCAAAGGTCGGGAAGAGGAATCCTTGGAAAATTTGTTTGAGTAACATTACGCCTTTTTTGTGAAAAATAATTTATTTGTTATTTTTTTTTATTGTATTTAATGGAACATTTTGTAAAAATGTGACACTGAACAGGGGTCAACCTGAACAGACCAAAAAGATGATGATATAAAATTGAAATAAATACATTAATTCATTGATTGTAACTAAATCTTTTGTCTTCAGTGTTGACAATGACACACAATTTGTATGCAGTTTATTACATTTTACAGTTTATTACATTTTACAAGTTTACAATGTGTACAATTATAAAAATCACAACCTGAATGGGTGAGTCCTGGTAGGACCTTCACAGATTGTCCTAGTGCTGGTAAAACCTTCACAGATTTTCCTAGTGCTGGTATGGCCTTCAGAGATTGGCCCAGTGAAAGTCCTAATCTCAGTCCTGTCAGTTCTTTCCATAGAAATATCTAACATTTCAATGTGCAAAAAATTAAGTAAAATGTGAGAATTTATCAAGATTTCAATGCTTTTGTTTTTTTCAACTGTTTACTTACAATTCCCAAAAGAAAACCGAATGATTGAACCTCCACCATATCACCGCTGTCTGAGTTTTGTTCTCCCGGAGGAGAACACAATCCCGGGAGGAGACGATGGCTGTGTGCCTTCAGGCTATCCATGCTGTGCCAACGTGTCGGACCCTGTAGCGAGCTCTGCCGAAGCACAAAGGATTCATGGAACCGTGACACTCTCACAGTGAGTCATGTAGACCTTGACTTTCTTTTCGGAAACTCACGTTGAGGGCGGACACATTCGTAGGACACCTCCAAATACTTCCAAATGGACCGGCACGGGTCCCCGAAAAACGAGTTTGTCGCCGGCACGGCGCAATAGGTTCGGCCATTACACCTGGGGTGAAAAGAGATATTAACAGCCAACAGACGTCTACCCAGAGACCGCAGACTGATGCATGCGGGCGTGAGCAGCAGATTGAAATGTGTCTGTCTCGCCCTGAGGTCTGTAACTCCCTCCTCCACTCCCACTGCTAGACTCCACCTGTCCAAGCAGCCGCCCTGCCCATGCTGATCACCAGCTACATGTTAGCTTCTAAGAGTGTTATCGACTAGACGATCCAAACCGTTGTGCCGTCCGGTTTGCCACAAGGGCCCCCATACACAACCCACCACCATATGCTTTATTCCTCTGTAACTTGGCCATCGCTGTAAAGCAATACGTACTATTATTTTTAATCAGTGGGAGTGGCCAAAGGTGTTTTCATCTTTAAAATCTAAATAACAAAGGAACCTTTTTCTTTAAAAAATCCTAGCAACAACATTCCACCCTAACTTATATTGTCTTTGTTGAATGTGTGTTATCTCACAGGGAGACTTAGATCTTGTCAGAGAAGTGCCTTACATTTGCGACACGATGGCATAACTTCCTTGGTGAATGCAGTTGCCGTTGTATATCCACACACCGCGGGAGCATGTCCGATGATCTCTCCGTCCATAGTTGGCTCTAATTATCCGAATGTTTCCACCACCATCTTGCAAATCAGAACTTGAATGTTAGATGACATGCAGAAAGAAAATTATGTATTGAAATAAATGCATGAGCTATTGTCTTGTCAGAACCTACTACAGTGAAGATGTGCAGTTTGTTTCTCGCAAGCGATCCTGTTTTGTGTAACCCCTGATTGAAATACAGAATGAAACATATTTTTTGTTATTTCTGGTTTATATGTAATACATGGTAATCTGCTCATAGTTGTAAAATACTGTAAAATGAATTATGTTTTTCTTACCAAGTTCAACAAGGCATGATAAAATCAGCACTGAAAAAAGCATTCACAAAACTTAGGCATGTTTTACGTATTTTTTATGTGCTTTCATTTCATACAACAAAACATTATCGTTCAAATTTCAGATGTCATAAAAATATACACAAAGGAATACATAACGTTTACTTACAGATCAGCAAACTTGATACATATCTTGCCATTTTGAATACCTGATGACCAGATTTCCTTAAAAATAATGTGCTCTGGGAAACCGTTCTCTTTTTATAAGATTTTACGCAAGCTTAAATCTGATAATACAGGTTAAACATTACCCTAATGAGGAAGATTTGTATATCAGGGACAATAAAAAAAAGTTAGCATGAATTTCGAAAAGATAAATATTTACAATATCAAAAGGTCAAAGTGTCTAATTATTGGACCTGAATCTTGTTTACTAGAACGACTAACAAACAGATACGTTTTTCCTTATACTCCTTCCTCATCTGGGCAGTTCAAATGTTTGATTTGGAACCACTTATCTGACGAATGATTGTTTTTCTTTAATCTATGTGATGATTTTGGGGCATATTTTGAAAATGTTGTGTATTCTCTTTAAGCTTTGTTTTAATTGACTCCTTTATTAGTTCCTTTTTTTGCTTTGTTGTTATGAGCATAAAAGCTTTACCTCAGGCTCTAGCGACTCTTTGTGGTCGATTTGATGCTTGCAAGCTTAACTGTGGTTGTTGGCCAGAGAATGCAGGTGTGCTGGTGCTCGTAAGTACTTCCTGATCAAGTTAGCAAATAAAAAGCAGAACACCTTAGAAGAACGGGCATCCCATGAAACATCCCACTCTTGGTTTCACCCGAGAATGCAAGGAGTTTAGTGAAGGACATAAGCTCAAAATGAATGGTGATTTACAATCATTTTTAAAAAAACATTGCGCTTCAACGTATTTGGCCGTCAACCAATGATGAAACAAACTCAATTTGGGAGATTAAAAAAATTGTAACCGGTAACATATTATCATTAGAGAGGAATTGTATGTAAGATAGTACTAAATTCATACTTTACTTGAATTTATAGAAGGTGAACCTTGATAGATAGATAGATTAACGGCACCAAGGCTTTATAATTAGACCTGCAAAACAGCTAGTTGTTTCCAGAAGAAAGTGAGAACCATGTTTCTCCACTTAAACACTCATTTCCTTATTTACAGTACATTTCAGTGGCTTGGTGACAATTTGGTGTGTTTCATATTCATATTTTTATATTAATATAAGTTTGCTATTTTCAGTTGATTTCTTTGTATTAATAAAGGTAAATCAATGACAACATGTCTCTGCACATTTTATAAACCCTACTGTATATTAGAGTGTGTCTGATATCTTGTTTCATCATTTGTTATGGTGGACCTTTTACTTTTTTACTTATACGGATCCAAGGTGTAAATTATAACTCTCGATGATAACTCTTATCAGATAAGAATCAACAGCCAAATGACTCATGGTCATTGACAATGACCAATGATCATTAGCCTGTCGGTGTACTGTTAACCAATCACTGTCGAAAGGGACAATCAAGAAGGGCCTTCCTTCCTGAAGAAGCTGATGTGGAAACAGTTGACAATCCTTCGTGTTGACAAACACAATCAGTCAGATCAATGTTATACGGGAACTCCCTTTTCAATTGTCACAAAGAGCTTATAGAAAACAGGTAAACCTTTCCAGGTAAACCATTCCAGGTAAATACAGGTAAACCTTTCACTTATGAATCAATTCAGTATCAACATTAATGTGCTACTAATGGTGTAGGAGTGAGTAGTATATTTTTGCGGTGTGACGTTATTACTGAGGGGGGACCACTTGTCCGCTTCTAATATTAAAGGGGGGGGGGGAGTCCTCATGCTTCATTTCTATCTGACCTTCACTTGCCTCCGTCTCAGAACACACACACTCACACACATCTCTGAACCTGTGTGCTCACGAATTTACACATTTTATTTAGTGTGGTATGATTTAGTTGAAACATTTCCCAAAATGTCACAAGTGCCCTAATAAAAAGAGTTATGTCTAGTAGTGATGGGTTAGGGTTATCTAGTAGTGATGAGTTAGGGTTATCTAGTAGTGATGGGTTAGGGTTATCTAGTAGTGATGGGTTAGGGTTATCTAGTAGTGATGGGTTAGGGTTATCTAATAGTGATGAGTTAGGGTTATCGAATAGTGATTGATTCGGGTAAAGGTTATCTAGTAGTGCAATGGTAGAGTAAAGGTTATCTAGCAGTGATGAGTTAGGGTAATCTAATAGTGACGAGTTAGGGTTATCTAATAGTGATGAGTTAGGGTTATCTAATAGTGATGGGTTAGGGTTATTTAATAGTGATGGGTTAGGGTTATCTAATAGTGACAGGTTAGGGTTATCTAGTAGTAATATGGTAGGTACACTATGATACAGATATCACTAGTCATTCAATACACACTAGAATGTAATAGCACATAAATAATCCCATTCAAGCATAACATCTGGACAATTATTTTTTAAACAAATGTCGCTGACCTTGAGATCTCTCCAACAATGTCAACAAACTAGTTAAGAGTCTCCCAGGGTGAACTGCCCCTTTAACATTAGAATAAGTACTATGGTATGGTTAGGGTATGGAATTAGGACTAGGGTATGGTTAGGAAACATGTATTTTTGTTAATGGTCCCCACAATAATAGAAATACAAGACAGTGTGTGTTCAGGTTTAACAACTTCAGTCAGGAACCCTGAAAATCTACAATAAATATCTGACCTCATTGGTTACACTGTGCTAGTCCCTACGAGGAAAAAGTAAAATGTAAACTATGTGGGCGTGTGTATTTCACAGAAGACATTTCCTTACTCTGTGGAGCACAGATAGACACTCCCACCTTGAAACTATCTTCTGATCATCAGATAACAATTGGCAGCACAGGCAGAACACAGTACAATTTAAGGGGCTTTCTGAGCGGTAGGTCATAAACACTGAAAAACCTGATAAGATAACAACTTCCTAGTACCTCAACCACCCACTAGTGACATATGAAAACAGTGGCTCCAGACTGGAAACATTATGTTTTAAAAAAGAGGTCCTAGGCCAGGCTTATGAACACATTTAACGCTGGGCAGCAGACAACCTTTTGAGACAACAGCAGAAGATTCTGACAGCGAAAGGAAGGAATCCATTGTATTCGGTGCTGCAGTCAGTCGGAAAACAAAAGTTACCGTGTTGGAGTCCATTGTCCCGCTTGTGTCCAGTGTTGTGGCCAACGCTTCCAGATGGGGCCCCATTCAGACTGTCCCTCTGACACAGCACAACAAGCGCCCGCCCTCCCAAATGACCCGCTAAACCCTAATAGGTGCACTCGTTTTGACCGGGGGCCAACAAGGGTAGGGGGTTATGGAATAGGGTGGCCTTTGGAAACAGGTCATGTCTTTCAGTCATCACCTGTATATTCTCAAACACACACCACCCAGGTTGTCCAGGGGATGGTTCTCTACCACAGAGCTGAGGTACCCGAGGGAGCAGAGCAGAGGGGTAAGAGACATTATGATTTCGTATGAGTGATACTATGCAAGCACGTTATCTAATGATTATTTATCTCACCATTATTGTCGGATCCTTTTCGTTGTCACACATATTAGGTGGATGCAGGCACAGCGGCTCTACAAATTGTAACTCTGACAAGCTGTAACTGTTTCTGTGACCACCAGCCAATCCCATGCAGGATGAAGGCGTTGCTCCTGGTGACGTGTTGTGTAGTGTTGAATCTGTGGCATGTTGCGCTGTCACTCAAAATATGTGCGTTCAACGTTCAGAGTTTTGGGGAGGCAAAAGCCCACAACAGAAAAGTTATGGGCGTTCTAATAAAGGTACAAAACAAGAACTAAACCGATCAAGATTTCAAATTTCAACCAATTATTAAAAAATTCTCCCACAGGGGATGAATGACCATCACTTTCAACAAAAGCTTTTTCTTCCACCACTAGATTCTTGCACGCTGTGACCTGTGTTTGATTCAGGAGGTTCGAGACTCCAAAGGTGAAGCCATACCGACCCTTGTCAAGGGTCTAAACAGGTACATACCAGGAGACAATATATATATATATATATATATATATTTATATATATATATATAAAGATAGTTTAATTAAATTAAAATAGGATTCTCAACACCTGTCTGGTTTTCGTTCCACCATTAGCTTTGACAAATCCCATTCATACTCTTACCTGGAGAGCAGGAGACTGGGGAAAAAGACATACAAAGAGCAGTACGTCTATATTTACAGGTAAATCAAGACAAAACACTAAACCGGGCATTGGGCCGTGAATGAAAGATTGCCGGTTCAAATCCCAGAGCCCTCGATGGTATTTGAATGGTCAACCATGGATTTGCATGCTCCAACCAGAATAAGTCACAGGGGATCAAATCTTCAAATCTGTGTTGTTTCCCAGGAAAGATGTGCTGCAGGTAAAAGATCAATACCAGCATCCAAAACTGAAAGGAGAGGGAGAGAACAACACCCCCGTCTTCTCCAGAGAGCCTTTTATTGTCCGGTTTCACTCACCTACTACCTGTAAGAGACTTAAAAATACCACTTCTCTTCAGAGAGAGAGAGAAGGAGTGAGAGTGGCAGAGATGATGTAAGAAAAACAGGGGTCACTATGATGTAAGGAAATAGTAGACATACCAAATGTATTCCAAAAAAATTAGTGGGAAATGTATTTGTGATCTGAATCTCCTCCTCTGCAGTGGTGAAGGACTTGGTCCTTGTGGGTCAGCATACGTCTCCCAAAACGGCCATGAAGGAGATGGATGAACTCTACCCTGTGTTCCAGGGCATCCGTAAGGAATGGAGGACTGAGGTGCGTTGATCTAAATGAACTTTCTTTAGATGCTGTCAGAGAGAATCACAATAGCTCAGTCGGTCAGATTTCCAGCTTCGGCGTTTCCTCATTTCAGGATTACTTGAGAGACAATAAGTGTGATTTTCTTTATTTACTAGTGTGCATTCAACTTCCTGTTCGCTACTTCCTCCTAGAACGTGGTGATTTTAGGGGACTTGAATGCCGCCTGTGGCTACATCACCATTAAAGGCTTCAAAGCCGTCCGTCTGCGCAGTGACCCCAAGTTCCGCTGGCTGATAGGAGATGAACAGGACACAACTGTCCGGCAGAAGACACACTGCGCTTATGACAGGTTAGAGGTCATGGAAATGCCCTTCTAGCCAATTAGAAAATTGCTTTCAATCCCCGAGTGGCTTGAAATGCCATTGTCTCACTTCCGTTTTTGGACAACATAACAGGTAGGCTGGCATGTACCAAGCCTTCTTCAGAGTTGTGTATCCGATGTGTATATTTACTATACTATGGGTTATTTTTGGGCCATCACTTAAGAGTAATTTTCGTATCTATAGTATGTGACAATATATGAGTCAGTTACATCCAGACATCACCGCTCTACCACTCCAGGATTGTAGTCCACGGCCGAGAAATGATTTTTGGGATTGTTCCAGACTCAGCTAAACCCTTCAACTTCAAAGAACAGTTTAGCTTAACAGAAGAAGAGGTAACCTTATATCTCAGACATTCATGTTACTTTAAATCAACTGAAATGGCTGATGCAGGTTGTAATTTTAATTGTATTGACACATTTTTTTTGTTTAATCAGGCATTGGAGATCAGTGACCACTTCCCTATAGAAGTTGACCTGAAACCCAGTCATCGCTACCTCCTCAGAAATGAACTGTAGAACGACAACATGATGTAACATGATTTCAGTCCAGTTTAAATAGACACTGTATTCTCTCATTGAGCATATACACTAATACATTCTAAACAAATAAATCCATATAATAAATTGTTCCAAGGAGATTCAATTCCATTGTGGACTATATCCCCTACTCAAACTAACAAAACTACCCAAACAGAGTCAAGAACTCAGTGGCTGTTTACTAGGTACACGCATCCAGTACCGGGCCGAACCCATCTGACTAATTCTTCTATTTCCTCAGTCCGAGGTGTGTGATGTTGGTCGGCAATAAGGCAATGCCGCAAGACGGTCGCTCGTCTCACGTGCCCAACTCATGTGCTGGGTGTGACTGCCTGTTGTAACATGTAATTAAAACTGTTTCTATGAGGCCAGACTTGCACATAATGGACGGATTCTGTATTTGTTCGACCTGTGCAACGGTATATTAAACTACCCAGGAAGAACAGCGGCTACTTTTGGCGGTAGCTATTGGGAACCTGAGATGCATCATTAGGTAAGGGGCAGTGCAGCCTGTCTTTCTGACAGCCCTGTCACCAATAATTATACCAGGCTTAAAGTTGCTCAGCCTGTCCGTCTGCTTTACAGAGCAAGCTCAGCCACAACAATTACGCCTAATGGAGAGATTTGATAAACGGCGTGTTGTACCTAAAAACAACTCTCCAGGCATTAGCGTTGCAAGCGAATGCTTAGGGGGCCCCCGGAAGGGTACGGCCGGCTTTGCTGTAGACGATGCACCTTCACTTGACAGAGGCACACAGATAGACGTGCAGGGAAGTGGTAGAGTTCACTCGAGAAAGAGGGAGGGCTTGTGTTAGAATACATCTGAAACTAAAACCACAGACTGGTTCGATCTATGGTGAGTACATATCAACATCAACATGCCGTTTCATTTTTAAAAATATAAATAATTCTAAACGGACTGGTTTTGAAAAAAACATTTGCATGTCTTAAATGTTGTTCTATCTTTTGTGGTTCCTTGTCAGTATTTTGATCTGTTTCTGCGAAACCTTTTTGACAGGAAACAAGCTGGAGAAATTCAAAAAAGGTAAAACAAAACATACGTACAACAAAAACTTGACGGGAAATTATGCTTTTAAATGTTCACGTTGTAATTGGCCTGTTGCCTGCTTAGTGATGAAACGAATAACTGAGTCGTGTAAACATTGTTTGACATTTCCTAGAAAAGATGGAACAGAATTTGGCAGACTTGTTATCGGATGCTTTTTCAGGTAGGCCTGTTGAAGTGCTGTGGGAGCACTGCGTCTTCATTATATTACAATGCAATCACTTCCTGAATGCTTCTGTTCCAGTGTTCTTTGCATTTGTTCTTTTTTTCCATCTCATATATTCTTTTCTCTTGTCTCATATTGTCTTTCTACACCCGGGATGTTGCTGGTACAGATTCATCCCTCTTGTCTTTTCCCGAAGAAGATTTAGACTTTGAGCCTCTATGTTTTGAAGAGGACAAGCTAGGCGTCTCACACGGAAGATTGCCGGTGCTGACCGAGGAAGAGGAAAATGTAGACGAGGATGAAGAAAAGGAAAACAAGGAGCCTGGTTGTGAAAATGGAAGTGTATCTGACCGTAACTCGCTACAGACATCTGGGCGATTGACTGAAGTGGACACACAACATATCAAGGAGGACGAAGAGAAGGAAATGGAACATGAGGAAGAGAAGGAAATGGAACAGGAGGAAGAGAAGGAAATGGAACAGGAGGAGGAGAAGGAAATGGAGGCGGATGAGCCTAGTGGCCAAACTGGAAATGTATTTGATATTTTCTCAACAGAGACATGTGACATAAGTATGACGGACGAGGACGAAGACAACAAGGAGGAAAGTGAGGAAGGGGAGGAAGAGTATGAAGAGGAGGAAGAGGAGGAAGACCTTGGTATGAAGAACCCAAGTGGTTGGTCGCTAGTTGGTCACAACGATGAAGACAGCTTTGAGAGCGACAAAGAGGATATTGAGAATGTTGTGGCGTTTGGGCCACCTTTTGCACGGAAAGATGTGGAAAACCCGTCCGTCGTAAGCGAAGAACTTGAGGCTTGTGAGAACAGTGGCGCAAGATGTTTTGAGGGGGTCACCAAAGATCCCACCATGGGGATCACAGAGAGACAGCAGGCTGAAGACCACAGTGACTTGTCTTCTGATTCAGACCTGGAGGTCATAGCAAGCTCAGCAACTGACCACCTGGGAGAAGAGGGACATACTGCAAACGTGCACGCTCCACAGGAGACTGAGGAGGAGGAGCAAGGTGAAGGCGACAGATCTCAAGCGGTGTTCCACTTCATCACCGACCCCACGGCTCCCATAGGACACCCGGAAGAGGAGAAAATGAAGGACTTCCTGGGTATGGACCACCAAGGTGCGGGTGAGCGCTTCTCCGACTACCCCTCTGACTCCTCCTCGTGTGACTGTGACATAGATGGAAGGGAAAAGCAAAGCCAACCAAGGAGTCTGATGCCTGGTCCCCCAGAACCTCGAGTAGAGGGGGACCCCCTCTCAGAGAGGGAGACGACAGAGGAGCAGGATGGAGATGTAGAGCGACGTGGACAAGAAAACGAGGATGATGTTGAGGAAATAACAAATGAAGAGGCCGTAGCAGCTATGCCTCTGAGCGTGAAAGGTGATCAAGACTTTGCACATTGTGCGATCTGTAAAAGCGACACAAATTCTAGCAGGGCAAGGATAAGCGCTGGCCATCTTAAACATGGGAGTTCCAGTGAGAATTACAACAACAACTCCAGTGACAGTACCAGTGACAGTACCAGTGACAGTACCAGAGACAGTTCCAGTGAGGAGAACGTGGAGACAAAAGAGAGTGACAAAAGACAGTCTGCAGGGCCGCAAAACCTCTATCAAGATCACACAGAAGCGGGAGAGGACAGCTCCAGGAACAGAGTCGCCAAACTGCTTCTTCCACAAATGATCTCTGATGTCCCAACGTTTACCGGTCACAATGAGCAAGAAACCAGATGCGCCTCTTTAAACACCTCAAAGGATACAGGCAACATTTCCTCCTCTGACTCTGAGGAAAGTTTGATGTTAGAAGCTGAACAAAGAGCGGGTAAACAGGAAACTTGGCTTGGCATCGATGCCGGACGAGAGATTTCTGAGCACCGCTATCTTCAAGAAGCCCAGCTGGAGGCAGCGGGAGGGTTGGAAAGCCACGTTTACCCTGACATTAGTCGGGATTCTGGAGAGGAAAACAATTGCGATGTCCAGGACAACAAGTACAAGGCGTCCGCAGGCACAGACAGTGGTGAAGAAGAGTTTGCAGATGAAGAGGAAGATGACGAAGAGGACGAGAGGAACTGGGAACAGGAGAAAGTTAGAATTGACGCATTCTTCAAGTTCTACGATGACACTGAGGGAGGGGGGGTTGCCGCGGGAACAGGCAGCGCTTCTTCAGAGAGGAAGACTAGAGTTCAGTTTTGCATGGATCCCCTGGCTCAAATCATCCAGTACACCGACAGGTAGGTTGGAGAAGCCCTGCACACCCACCTGCAGCCAATCAGGGAATGCCTGCTTTGAATAGAGGAGGGCTTGTCAAGTGTACCATCCATGTAGCTCTTACATACACATATAAAGAAAGAAAACTCAAGGGCCATTGCCCACAAATCCGGGGTCCCCTGAATGTATTTTTGCCAGGGGCCCCCAACATTGATTTTATAACAATCAGTGGGCCATTCCAAGACTTAGGGCCCTGTGAATCACATGCAAATTTGCCCTGAAAAACAAACACTTAAGTAAAGGATGCATACAAAAGCAGTTCCTTTATCATTCCAGGTTTATGAATGATGAGTTGCCATTAAAACCACTCTACACATCTCTCAGCAGTGACATGGACATTTCCACGGATGGAGAAATGGACATGGATTCTAAAGACAGAATTGAGGTAAACACACCTAGACACACAAACGCAGAGTCACATGCGTTTGTGTTTCTATCCGTGGGTGGACCTGAGACCAGTCCCTCAGCCACATATCCATGTTCCTGATTGCCTAGTCGTAAACATAATCCTAACCCTAGCCTAAACCTAACCTTAAACCTAGCCATGAACATAACCCTAGCCATATATAACCCTAACCCTAGCCGTGAACATAACCTTAAACCTAGTCGTGAACATAACCCTTGCCATATATAACCCAAAGCCTAGCCGAGAACATACCCCTAACCCTAGCCATATATAACCCTAACCATACATAACCCTAACCCTAGCCGTGAACATAATCCTAGCCGAGAACATCACCCTAACCCTAGCTGTCACTATCACAACTTTCCCACAAATGTGTGTGGTTCTGCAAGCCTAACCCCTAACCTGGAAACCTCATTTTAAAACACATTGCTGGGATCAATTTGCCAGGTTTCACTAACTTGGTGGTCCGCAAATGCACACAAACCAACACATACACTCTCCTCTTTCTTCTGGACAACAAGCACATAAAACGGCATGTCATTTGTAGGAGCAGAGTGGTCTTGGTAGCCTGACAAATAGGTCACCTGTAGGTCAGGAGACTCACAAGGCCGAAAGTGAACCACAGGACCTAAGAAGTATGGCTCAGAAACACTGCAAGAGAGATCGGGTGAGTCTTCAATCCCTCACTAGTTGATTGGTTGATTCACTTTATGGCGAATGGCTGATTGCTAAGGACCACTTTGTGCCTGCAGTGTTGGTCTGCGCTGAAGATCATCTTCAAGATGACTGTGGTGATACTGGTGGGACTGGCAATGTTCTGGTGGACAACTGACCAACTGGACTGGGTCTGGTGAAAATCTGGTGGACAACAGATCAACTGGACTTTTGCTATAAACCAAAATGCATCCCTGCATATTTAATGTGCTTGTGTAAATATGAACAATATAGTATTGGTATTGCTTGACCTATAGACATTTAGTGCAGTCTTATTCACATAGCTTTTTTTATCTGTGTTGTTGTACTGATTGTTTAGAACTTGTGGATTTAGTGGTTTATCTTTTAGTCCAGTATTGTTCCTAATTTATCCAGGTATCACTAGGGGGCGTGGCCTTCACTTCCTCCCTGGCTATATACGATATCTTAAAGAATCTCAACACTCAGTGTATCAGCTGTTATCTGGGACTACAGCTTCTCAAGAATTAAGGGAATATTTTTGTTGCTTCATCCTAAATTGTCACTGGTATTGTCCTATAGAAATTTAGTGCAGCCCATACAAATATGTGGGGATGTGTCTTTTCCTGTGGCTGGCAACTAGCAATCGGTCTTAGAATTTCAGTGCCTGTGGTTTTCCAGGGTATCTGCAGCGGCCATCTTGTAAGCGGCTGTGTTGTTGCAGCCTGTGATGTGTTTAACTTTCCCAAATTCACCCATGTCACCCCTCTCCTCCACAAGCCCCATTGGCTTCCGGTAGAACCCCACATCCGCTTCAAGACCATGGTGCCTGTCTATGGTGCAGCAAAGTGAACTCCACCTCCCTACCTGTAGGCTGTGCTTAAACCCTACAACCCTTCCTGTGCACTTCTACGTCATGTCTTTTGACACCCAACCCTCACAGGTGGGCAGCTCCCGCTCAGCCAAGGAACTCTTCTCGGTCTCTGCACCTCAATGGTGGAACATACTTCCCCTTGAAGCCAGGATAGTAGAGTCCTGCCAATTTTCTGAAGACCTACCTCTTTAATGAGTATCTTAATAATCTTGTGTATTGCCTCCCACCCTCAGCACCCGAACAAAATATATATAATGCACTTAACTATTATTTCTCTGACACTGAGTTTGCCAACTAATGGCTTTGATGAAGGATAGAGTACTTACTGACTTGTGTCAGTGTTGTTTTTTTAAAGTTGTGTTGCTCTGATGAGAAACGTAGCTGTATTGCTCTGTTTGTTAAGCTGTCAAAGGTGTTCGATTCAGTAGATCCCTCAATCTTATTTAATAAGCTGGTCCAAAGATACTTGCTTTTGGTTTCAAAATGATCTTAGTAACCGAACACAGGTGTGTACCTGATGGAACTAAATCTTCATATCTGTAGTCCACAGGTGTGTTCTACAGGTTTAATTTTGTTGTTGTGTATTGTTCACCTTCTGTTTTAATAAAATCTGTAACTCTGTGATAAATTAAGCATTACCTTTCCATGCTAACAACACAACACTATTTGCCTATGCAATGGCTATTCTAAAAAAAAGAACTTGTGCACCTGCACCTGCAACCTGATTTACAAAAGTCCCTTAACGGATCATAGATTGAAAAAAAAAAGAAAAGAAGTTATCAAACACAAACTCAACAATGGATTTTATTGGAGGTACCGTGGGCCTTTTCAGATCTGGTTAAAACTGCTTTAAAAATATATTGCCCCTAAATCATGGAATGCCATTCAGAGTGATCTTAGCTTAAACGTTTTAGCTTCTGTAACTTCAGTTCTTCATTATAATATTTTTGTTGTTTCAATTGGGATTGTTTTTCCTAATGCCTTTTCTATTTGCCTTTTTTATGTGTTTTTATTGCTGTAATACAGGGGTCAGCTTTGAAAGAGACCTTGGTCTAAGTTAATTTATATGTATGTGTGAAAGAATAATAAGAAAATGGTCACATTTCTAGATAAATTATAAAGTGTGCTTGCAGTAGCACCAGCTGTATCCGGTGTCCAGCTGTGTACTGGCAGTAGGTTAACACAGATAATACAGCAAAACTCCCAACAAAAGGTAAAAAACAGCAAGTTGTTTCCCTGCTCCAACACACCGCGTCAGGCACATTGTGGAACTCAGCTAGGGATACAGAACTGAGGATTTGAGGGAGCAGTCTCATCAATGGTTTGCCTGACAAAATATATATGTGAGATGATAGTAGTGTTGCTTGTCTAAGCAAGCACACTAACTAGAGCAGATGTCACGGTGGGGCGCCACTCTGTACATGTTCCTAGGTAACCGGCGTTCAGTGTAGCTAGTTACCAAACGTTCAGTGAGGCTTGAGGAGTTATGGTGGCTATAGTAATAAATATATATGTGAAATTATAGTAATTTTGCTTGCCCAAGCAAGCACACTAATAATGAACTACAAATGGTGGTAGTGGAATACATCTTTTAACTCAGGGCTCAATTATTATTATTGGCATGGTGTTTACTTTTATGTATGATAAAAAATATTATATTACCAATCCATTTTAATATGCAAAAGGCTATTTCATTGTATTGTTCACTAAAAAGCATTGATCTATTAGTGTACTTGCTTCCTCACTACTAATATCTCACATATATATTTATTTTTTATTATTATAGCCACCCTAACTCCACCTACAGTTCTTGCACTACGGAGACATGTGGGGTATCAAAATGTGAGTCTCGTTTCCGATTGTGTTAGTATTGTTTTGTGGCAGGTTTAGGAAATATTCACGTTTTTGTGGCAAGAACATAGCCACACTTAACACTGGTTACCATGCCACTTAAGTTACTCAAACCTTCCAAAAAGAGGCCATGCAAATGGTTGCCGGTTCTGAAGTTCGCAATTAATGCTAGCTAGCTACAGTCATGTTAGGTAGTGACAATGAAATGGCACTGACTTTGACAATGGGAATTACTTTGTCAAAGGTAAGGCTGAAGTTATTTTGATACTCTTTTATTAACTTACTGTCAGTACACAGCTGGACACCGGATACATCTGGTGCGACTGCAAGCACACTATACAATTTCTCTATAAAGTGTACCTTTTACAAGTTTCGGTATCAGAACTCTGACATGTCAAATTGCCCAATGGGATCTCGCTAGCGTATGCTTAGCTCAGCAAATTCTTTATTTTTGCCAGTTCGTCAACGGTTTCGTCCCAGTAGAAAACGTCAGTATGGCGACATACCCTATATCTAATAAAAAATGATCAAAAAACAAGTGAAATAATGATCCACAAACTAATATTTGATACAGTGGAATTTGCCGCCGTACAGTCACTTTCAAAAAGCAGAACCGGAAACAGTGTTTTCAAAACTAAGTTGACCTCTGACGTTATAGCCATAGTAGTTAGCCAGTCGACACGAGTGATTTTCTGTTTGAAAATCTCAGCTAAATATCAGACATTATGGCGACATTGAGCATTAAGTCTGACCAAGAAATCAAAGAACTGTTGGACGAGTATGGAATTAAGCATGGTCCTATCGTTGGTTAGTTATGCATGTTTAAATACTCTTTTATTAGCCGCTAACTAACCCAGCCCATTTGTTTACTTAGCTAGCTAACGCTAGCTTGCAATCTGAACGTTGTATCAGGCTACTGTAGTTACAGTATTGCCTACAAATTCCAAGCTGCTAAACAGACCCGTACTATCATGTTGGTTGATGAAAATAACACCAATTTTGAAATGTATTTCATTTTTTTGTTGAGTCCATAGAATAACTATACAATGAAGCCGCTACAGTATGAGTGATAATACAAGAATCAGGTGTAAAGTCGTTAGGATATTTAGAGTAGTAATTGTATCGTTACTGCAATTCTTGACTTAACAAATGTAAGCTAACATTCCTGTTAACGGTACTCTGCCCCCTTGTAGAAAGTACAAGACCCCTGTACGAAAAGAAGCTGAAAGAGGCAATGGCTAAAGACAAGAAAATGACAAAACCTTCCACAGATAAAACCTTCTACAGAGAAGAGGGTACGTAATGAATACATCAACGTTTTTTTGTTCCGCTGCATGAGTTTCGGTTCCTTGGTATAGCCGAAAACGTATTGTGGAGTTCCCTTACCAACATCTTTGCGTAGTGCTAGCGAGTGAACTCCTTAATAATCAATTAGTCAACTACCCCTTTCTGTCAAGCTTCGAATTCCCAGGATTCCTCACCTCGAACGTTCACCAAACCCACCAATGAGTATGCTAGGCTATTCTACACGTAGCAGACCAAAGACTGAACACGGTCAACGTGGTGGTCTGTCTTTCATGGTATATACTTTAATCCAGGGCTCTGGACTAGGGCCAAATTAATTACATTGATTGATCAGTACAACCTTAAAAATAGAAAATAAAGATCAAAATTCTAAACAATGATTGAATTGTTTTCCTGATTTGAAAAAAATCTTCTTGTTTACTTTTCAGAGGAAGAAGTCACCTATGTCAGCTATAAAACACCAGTAAGTGCACAACCTTAGGTTGATTACTTAGTAGTGTACAACTAATGAATAATACGTGTACCTTACATTTGTCCTTTCATTTACAGGTGAGAAGTGAGGGACCTACTGGAGATGGGTAAATTTGATATCTTTTGTGAATCTATCCTTTGCCAAAGCCCAGTTCACATTTGGCAGTAGCTTTGAGCAGTACATATTTGTGTACTTGTCTCTTTATCCTACATGCTCTTGTATCTTCTTCTCACAGGAATCCTTATATGAGGTCCAGACCCAACTACAGCGAGAGAGACTTTGTAGATGAGTATGTGTCAGATTGTTTTTTTTTCCCCAGCAAGGCTCTTTATTTAGTGGAACACTTATTTGGCCAGGCAAGATGATAAACAACAAACTAATATTCACAACTTCAGCCCAGGCAGAGGCAAATGGCTTCCTGTGTGGAGGGCGGGCTAAGATGGTGAAATAAATAAATAAAGACAAAGGGTCAGAGACGAGAAACAGACCTGCCAACCAACCAGGCTAGAGGGACAACACCATCCAGTGGTGACTCTGTCAAGCTCCACCCTAATTGGTGCTTATATCAGTGACACCAGGTACCTACGGATGCCTCAGAAAACCCTTGTGGATGTTTCTTTTCAAGACTTATAAATAATTGACGGTCGAGTTGGAGGAGTTGTTGCTAGGGATGACCGGTGTTTACCAGAGCTCAGCCGTCTGTCAGAAAGGGAGGATTTGCCTAAAAGGGTTAGATTAGCTGATACCAGTGAGTCTGGCATCGTGTCTCCGGTGAGTCTGGAGTCGTGTCTCCGGTGAGGGGCCAGTGTCTCCGGTGAGCCTGGAGTTGTTTCCAGTGAGGGGCCATTGTCTCCAGTGAGCCTGGAGTTGTGTCTCCAGTGAGGGGCCAGTGTCTCCAGTGAGCCTGGAGTTGTGTCTCCAGTGAGTGGCCATTGTCTCCAGTGAGCCTGGAGTTGTGTTTCCAGTGAGGGGCCTGTGTCTCCAGTGAGCCTGGAGTTGTGTCTCCAGTGAGGGGCCAGTGTCTCCAGTGAGCCTGGAGTTGTGTCTCCAGTGAGGGGCCATTGTCTCCAGTGAGCCTGGAGTTGTGTTTCCAGTGAGGGGCCTGTGTCTCCAGTGAGCCTGGAGTTGTGTCTCCAGTGAGGGGCCATTGTCTCCAGTGAGCCTGGAGTTGTGTTTCCAGTGAGGGGCCAGTTTTCTAGGGTGTTTCCGGGCTGGCATGATTTGGACTTTCACAAAAGCATGTCCTGCAGCACTGGTGAACAGCACTTTATAGCGGATTAAGAAACCTTAGCAGGGTGTTAATGACCAATGTTTTGCGAAGGGTTAGTAGATGAATATGTGATTTTCAAATTGAATGTTTTGTTTGTTTTGCAGCAAACTCTATTCTAAATCACGTCCAGAGTACAGCAGTGGAAGAGACTACGCTGACGAGTACGTCATTAGTTCATGTAACCCGGTCCCAGAGCTGTTCGTGACGTGTTGACGTCACTCGTGTTGTTGCTCCTTTCCAAAACAAACCGATATGAAGTGATGGAATTCCTGCCAGTCTGGCGTTTATTCTTTATTAATGTATGCAGTATGTCTAGATTTGTATGTGTAATTTTATACTTTGTATTCATTTATATATAAATAAATTATGTATTGTGTAATTCATATATTGTTTTTATATATATATATATATATATATACACACACACACATTATATTATACATTAATTAACACAAAGTTAAGGACAAACGGACTATGAAGACATGGGACATATCGCTAATGAAGTTGTTGTTGTTGTTGCAGTAAACCCTACTCAATGCCACGTCCAGAGTACAACAGGGGGAGCGATTATGTTGATAAGTAAGTTATCCCAGAACTGAGGGGGGAGACTTGATCAAAGCTGCTTATTCACTGCTGATTTACCTGAAGTTCTACACAAAATAAAGGTTTTTGTCAGTTATGCTACAGAGCAAAAGCAAAACCAGAAGTAAATGATCTAACACTAAAAGGATTGTGGTGTGGAACGTGGTGAACAAGTGTTTGGGCATAATCCTTTCTGTCTGAGAACTTCGGGTCATTATCTTTCTATTGCACACTGGACTTTCTGTGGGCCGACCTTCTTTCATGCATGATTTAGTTAATGATTTAAGTTTCCTTTATGACAAATGCTCCTGCTTTGCTATTATTTAAAAACAGCAAAACGGTTGAACTGCGTGGTGTTGTCATGGTTTTCCCTGCTTGAATGAGAATATCAGAAAGGATTCTGCCAAGTGTTTGAAACCAAATCACCCCCTCGTTTCAGGCCTCACGTCTACAACACGCCGTCCGTTGCCTCGTTCTCCAAACCCACGTCTGCTGGGAGGCCTGTTGCCGTCTCCAGCGGGAGGCAGGGAACCCCGGCAAACCCCGGGAGACTCATTCCCCTCTGGATCCAGTTCCTGGTCTTCCTGGTTGTGGCCGGGTTCCTCTACTTCGTATTCACCAACATGGAGTCAGCCGAGACCAACCCTTTTAATAGAATCCAATGATCGACAACAGACTTAGAAATAGATTTTCAGATCTGTGCTATATTTTCTGGTGGCCGAAATGGGGGGGGGGGGGGGTTTCTCTGTTTGAACTTGGCCTATAAGATGCACTTATTTTAGTCTCCGGAGGGACATTGTTTAAAAGCATGTTGCTGCAGTGTTCCCTAATGATTACAGCCAGGTTTTAATGCATTTTACACATTTATTACGTCATTGTTTTAAAGTCTTTGCTTGTGCTGATATGTATACTCATGCATATATATATATATATATCTATCTAAGGCTGCTGGGTGTTGGTTATTTCTCTGCCATACTTCACTACCTGTTAAAAGGACATCGAAAGCATCTCCCGTCCGAACGGGTTCCTAGTAACTAGATGGTGATGGTTTCCTAAAATGTTCTTTTCGCTACGCTACAGAAAATAGGTGGCTCTGCGGCGATTGCTACCGTTTTGACAATTTGCTCGAATGTCTTGCGCTCACTGCATTTACCCAATACTATATCCCCGATTTGGTACGGTCCATGATTTGATTATGTATACCTGTGCAGAAGGGTGAAGGTTCATTCCTCACACGCCGTGGAGTCCGGTTCCTGATAGCCACGCTGAGTCCGACTAGACGCATGGATCGTGATTTCCGCGGCGTCCGGGGGGAACCTAGAACCCCGGCACAGTTTCGGCATTAGAGTTCTAAACGAAGTGCCTTAGCATGTTGCCCTGACAGTGACTCCATCCACACATTTATAGAAATGTATTTGCTGTTGTGGTGTATTTGTCATTTATATGGTTGGAGTGTTTAATATCCGGTTTTGTTAGACGCATTCGTGTTACGGCCGTCATCATGAAATGTGCCACTACTTCATGCTTTGATGTTGCGCGTGCGGTGTCCTGTGTAATGGCCCTTGTTTGTGTGTCCTGACACTCGCTTGTTTTTGTCTGAGACCACTTTGATCACACGCATTTTCGTAACTCAGTGTGTGTCTTATACGTTGCCCATGTAGTGCACTTGTTTCCCTGTTGATGCCGGTTGAAACCTGTTGAAACCGGAGTGTACTTCTGTGACCACAGAATTCCACCTGTAACTCCCAATGAAAATGAAAATATTTGTGAGCTGGGCGGTTTCTGTTCAAAGATATTTCTGACTCAACTATTTTCTATCTATTTCGAGTCATTACTTTTGACTCACCAACTAAAGGAATTTTTAATAAATGTTTTTTAATCAAACATTGTCTTATTTTACAAACATGTTGTTTGTACATGGTTGTTTCTGTAAACAAGTTACAGAATCAAAGAATTTCTATTTCATTGGTAGATTAGATTCATCCCTACTATACGCTGTGAATGAAACTTAAATGCAATATTGGTGGACAAAAGTTATGGTGAAATGTCAAAACCTCTTCCAAGTAATAATATACTCCCTGTTTGACGTAGTCGTAAAATTATTTTAATGTTTGTTTCTTCCTTATAAGGACCACATTTTCCTCAAGTACCTTTTTTTTAATGATAAATGTTTTCATGTCCAGTTTCAATGAATAACACAAATGTTATAGGCTAATGTGTATTTCCGGGAAGGTTTCTAAATTCTATGACATCATGTGCTGGTGTTTTACATTGAGCATTGCTTTTGACTCGAGCATTACAGGCCCTTGTCAAATTTGACCCTTGTTTCAAATTGCTTTAAAAAAAAAAAAAAAAAAGCTGCCCCTTTTTTAGTAGCTTTCACTGTCATTAATAGAAAACAGAAACCAAAAGCCTCATAGGTGCCATCAACTTTCAACGCACCACTCAAGCCTTTAGGACTGGAATCAGGTATTTCTTTCAGAATTTTTATAAAATACTGTTGCAAGAATAGTTTACTTTGTTCTAAAATATGTCAGTGATTTTGCAAGGTCTTTGTGGCAGTCCTGTTACCTGAATTGAAAGTGTATTTTTGTTGATGTCAACAGGTTGAAACCATGCAGACAGAGACTCTGTTGGCTCTTCTTGTACTCTCTGGTAATATTACATAATAAAATATTATTTTGCTTAAGAACATTACAATTATTGGAACATCAGTAAAAAATAATGAAAGCTTTTTAAAACCTCCCATTTGGGGCGGGATGGATAATATCTTGTTTATATGTAAGTTCAAACACGATCATAGCTCAGCTATTAGAGGGTTAGTTCAAACACGATCATACCTCAGCTATTAGAGGGTTAGATCAAACACGATCATACCTCAGCTATTAGAGGGTTAGTTCAAACACGATCATACCTCAGTTAGCTATTGGACTTCAAGTTTTAAAGCTAGTTCTGAGGATTAGAAGCACAATGTGTCACAATCATGACTCAAATTTCCATGGACTGTTTCTATTATTTAGTTTATTCAAGTTGTTGATATGTGATACATATAAGTGATGTTCCAAGTGTATTTTGCTAATCTTTTCAATTGTTAATAGAGAAATAAATCTCATTATATCACTGATGTAATAGGAGTAGTAAAGTATTTGAAAGACAGAACACAGTGTTGCTTTATAATCTGAAACATGTCTGAACACCTATTGTCACTCTATTTCATAAGTAATGTACAGCCTTGTTTCCAAAAAGCTAAGACACTGATAAATTGTAAATAAAAACTGAATGCAATGATGTGCAAATCATTTTATTGTTTCTGGGAAAATATATGCCCACTTTGATGCCAACAACACGTTTTAAATAAAGTTGGGACAGAGGCAACAAATGCTTGGAAAAGTTGTGTAATGCTAAAAAAACTAAACTAAACAGCTATTTAGGGTAATAGGCAACAGGTCAGTAACATGATTGGGTATTAAAAGATCATTCCAGTGAGGTTGGGGAGGGGTTTACCACTCTGTATAAGACTGCGTGAGCAAATAGTGCTACAATTCAAGAATAGCGTTTCTAAACGTAAAATTAGTTTGGGGATCTCTTCATCAACAGTGCATAATATTATTAAGAGGTTCATGTAAATTATTTTGGTGACTAATGGACGGAGCATCTGGCTTCTTATCAGCTTCTAACAGTTGAAATACCAGCATCCGTGATGGTATGGGGTGCATTAGTGAACATGACATGGGTGACTTGCACATCTGTGAAGGCACCATTAAAATTGGGCATGTATTTTTCCAAAAACAATTACATTTCTCAGTTTCAAAATGTGATATGTTGTCTTTGTACTGTTTTCAATGTTTACTGTTTTTATTTGCATTTTACCTAGCGTCCCGACATTTTTGGAAACGTGTTTGTACAAACTTTGACTTCAACCCTTTTCCAGGAGAATGACCCTCCTGTAGGTTTTAATCCAATGTTGTTCCCAGAGAGATAGCGTCCTGTATGTTCTCTCTAACTTTAATCTTGCACACCTGATCCTAAAAAGTAATTTGGGATTACAACCTAAAGGAGTAATGATCTCCAGCAGCAGGTTTGGGATTAAAAACTACAGGAGGGTAAAATCTCTGACAGCAGGGTTGAAAAGCCTGTACTGGATTAATTATTTTCTCTTTTCCTTTTACAGCTGCTCACTATGTTGACTGTGGAGCGTTTAAAAGTCCTGATATAACCGGTAAATCATATAATCAACAGTTTATGCCATAGAGAAGGATAGAAGACTCCAGTGCCCAAAGGATTGTTTTAGCGGTAGCATTGCTATTTATGACATTCATTGGAATATGTCTAGGCGGCACTTCCTACATACTAAAGTAGAGAAAACAGTCATTTATGATCGTCCATCTGAAATCTGATGGACCTTCCACTTTACAACAGAGTTATTGATATAAAACCTGTGGCACATCAAAACCTCATTAGGGTTCAAATTTGTGTCTGAGACAGAGTGTTTTTTGGCATAGCTTTGCCATTTCATTAAGACGACCATGTGACTATTTCTGTCCTTCAAAGGGGAATGACAATAAATATCTAAGATTTGTTTCATAAATCGTTTGAGGTAATTGTTGGACTGTCCCTCTATGCACACGACTCCCTCAAGAGAGCAGTGTAGAGCTAGCACCAGGGCGTCATCTCAGGGTTACCGCACACTAAAGCGTTTAGATCTTTTTTTTTATTACAAAGTTCTATCAACTCACATCAGTGGGTGGAGGGTAATATAACCCTGCTGCTTTTGGTAATGCGTTCACTTGTCATCCCACACATGTACATTTAAGGCTGCATAAACAGGATGTGTGCGAGCAGCATCAATGCCTGCATGGACACACATGGACGGACGCACACAAAGGAGTTCAAAGGTGAGCTCAATGGAATCATGCAATTAGGTTGGTTTTCGGGGGCTTTTTTAAAGGTTGTTTTTGCTAATCAATCTGTTTCTTTGTGGCAGGTTGTGTTGCCCAGCAGTGCGGGGAAGTCATCAGCATCTGTCAAGACCTGTTACTTATACCGTCTCTTTGTGAGTTTTGCTTACTAGAGCTTCGACTTGTTGCAGAATAACACTGTCAATCAAGCAATCGATTTACAAAACACCCTGCCTGAAAGAAGCAACAGTGTTGATGCACAGTGGTTAGGAAAAACTCTCTATAGGGGCCGCAGGAGGAACCAGGTTGGGAGGGGTGACCAGTCCTCTTCTCGCTGTGCCGGGTGAACTTTTTAAGAGTTCAAATAGTATTCATTAATAAATTAATGTGGGGAATCTATAAAACCTGAAAGACAAGGACTGGGACTAACCTGGTGGGTGGGGGTGGGTGGGGGTTGCATAAAACCTTGGGGCTGAGACGGGGGGGGGGGGGGGGGGGGA
>JACXGK010004008.1:26400-41091 GCA_016801125.1 Novumbra hubbsi | reverse complement strand
TCTTAAAGAAACGGTACCTCAACTCAATACACGCTGTGCGGGAGTTGTATTACAGCCGTCTAAGAAGGATTGGTGCTGTTCTCAAAGGTAAGGTTGTCCTACTCCTTTTTTTGCCCTTGATATTAACATATTGCAGGTGTTTCCGTTATTTTGTCTCCCCTGTAGGTGGGAGAATATTTCTCATCATGCTGTTTAACCCAGTAATGGCAGAGTTGTGTAACAAGGTTTGCAAAATTGTTGGTATTTTGAATAAAGACTGTCCACTCTCCGATGCACTGCATCGGGGGAAACGAGTACTCCTTGCAGCCTTGAGGTGTATGTGTTTTGATGAAAATCCGTTTGTACAGCAATTTAACTGGAAGGCGTCACACAATGCCCTTTTTACCTGGAGTAAAACCAGCACACCCACCTAAATAATTCAGCAGAAAATCATATACTGAGCAAATACAACTGCGGATTCATAAATTATTTGTTTTTGCTCCCTGAGTGAATCAAACCCAAAACCTCTGAAGCATCATGTTCTACAAACTGAGCTATAGAAAGAAACCACTGACAGCCCATCTATTTATAGTCTTCTGGCCCCATTCTATCAGGTGCTGAAACAGTACTGCCTTCTAGTGGGCTGTTGTATGAAGTACATGATGTCGCCCACCACTGGCCGTTTGCGTCATTGCGTGAAATCTATTATTGTACTGAACTATAACCAATGTTTATACAGTAAGATAATAATCCTAAACACATACGCAAGTCTGCAGAATCACTGAAAAACAATTCTATTAAAGTATTAAATTTCCAGGTTAATTGCCTCAAAGTAGCAGTACAAATACATTCAAATATCTCAAAAACCCACAAATGTTCCAATTTCAAAGCAATTTTTGGCATGATAAACATTTAGGGCCGGTTTCACAGACGAAGATTAAACCTAGTCTAGGACAAAAACAAATGCTTAATGGAGTTTTCTATTGAACATCTGTTTTTAGTCCAAGACTAGGCTTAATAAGTGTCTGCAAAACCCTTGTGGTGTTCCTGCATGTACATGTCCTACGATGGAGATTATCAAATCATTTTTTGAATAATTAGCTTAAAGGGTGTGCTTTAAAAGTGTTTCCGCCCACCTATCGGCAGTGAGTTGAATATCGGTTCTATAACTTCATTAGGATCTCACATTACAGTTATTAAAAACTGACCGGTCTGAGGCCGTGTCACCTCCCACCGTCAATGCTGGACCAATGGACACAGACTTTAGTTTCAGATGGGGTCAAACAGGAACCCAAACAAAGCTTGTCATTGGCCCTCACCTCACACACCTTCAAGGAAGTACACGCCTATGAATGTCCAAGCCTTCTATGTTTTAGCAGCAGCCATGGGGAGTGTTGTGTCAGTCCGGACACTCTGCCAGTCTTTGAATGTTAACAAATGTATAAGGGTTGTTTTCTGATATTTCTGCATAATTGTCTTTGTGTTTTAATAAGAAACTATTTCATTCAGACATGAGCTCACATTAGATAGCTAGATAGGCAATGCGGTAATGCCATTCTTACATGTCTTTGTGTGATTTCAGGAGTCTCAAAAAGTTAGACGTTATGGATATCGCAAGTCATTTTAGTTCTGCATGTTTGGCATACTGCTGCCATTTGCCCCCCATGAAGTGCTTGAATCCAAATGTAATAACTTTTAGACCCAAGCCCTACTCAATAATGTCCACATTGGCAACCTAACGATGACAGCTGAACGCTAGCCATGGTTTGAATGATATTAAGTGTGTTCGCATTGCACCTTAGACTTGGGCTAAGAGCATCCTAAGCACTGGGCTAAGGGCAGGGCCAGGTTAGGGACGGGCAAAAGGGCTTGGGCCCCTGGACCTTCAACCATTAGTGGCCTTGGGTTAGAAGGCACCCCAAGAATGGTCTAAGGCCCCAGAGAAAATCAACTGTGAAGTCAGAATATAGAAAACCCATACCAGGGCCTTTCCACAATCCATACCAGGGCTCCTCCGCTCCTCTTCAACCCATACCAGGGTCCGTCGGCTCCTCCTCAACTCATACCAGGGCCCCCATGGCTCCACCTCAACCCATAACATACCAGGGCCCTTGGCTCCACCTCAGCCCATAACATACCAGAGTCCCTCAGCTCCTACTCAACTCATACCAGGGCCCCTCGGCTCCACCTCAACCCATAACATACCAGGGCCCTCCGCCCTGGTTACACCTACACGTTAGTAAGACATTTATGGTAGGTTTTTCAAATTTATCAAACATCACCTGCATGAGTGTCTTAAAGCAACAGGTGCTCCAGTCGGACACACAAACACAGCACAAAAAAACGAGCATTTATTCCCTTTATTTATTCAAATATCTATGAGCGTAATATTCCAATGTTGTACATTATGTTGCCATTACATAATAAAGGTCCTCATAGACCACATCATCATTTGACCACATCAAAAACTTGAAAACGTTGCTTAACCTTTATTGACAGAATATGATACACGCCATACTGAGCCATTTCGAGTCACATTGTAACAGTATTGCGTTTGTTGTTGAGTGTATTTCAAGCTCCGTTTGACACAACATCTTATACTCCCTCAAATACACCTTTTAAAGGTGTATAAAGACTTGCTTAACAGTTATGACTGTGTATTTTAAACACACAGCCGGTAGTTCATATTATGGAGTCTCTTAAGTGAACCATGCACTGCTTTTAACTTGAAAATAGATACTAAGAGAAAAAAAAAATCTTAACATGTCCCATTCCAGTTGTTTGATCTACCCCAAGCCTGGCAATAACTTTTCCAGAAGTAAAAAAAGAAAAAAAAGAAAAAAAAAGAAAAGGAAAATAAAGTGTACAATAATGTCAATTATTATTATAATAACAACAATAGTAATAATATTAGTAACAACAACAAGTACTATTGGCTAACTGAACATCAATGCTGCTGAAAGTAAAGCAGGTAATAACAGCGGAGCACTTGTAAATGTATAGACAGTGGTGCTGGGATAGAGCAAACAACTCTCCATTACAGTAATCATACTGCCATGAAGTACTAGAAAACAAGATATAGAAAGTATAGAATGCATCTGATAGTAAATAGAAAAAGGTAGAATCAGAACTCCCACACGTTTTTGCACATTTGTGGCACAGGAATACACGGAGATCAATAAACAAAATGACAACCTTCACAATATCCATGGCTTTTGTTTGTTTTTCTATACAATGTATACCCACTTTGAATTCATGTGTCTTATTCCACAAAGGAGAAAAGCATATTTACAATAGTTCATTATTATTACTACATCTGTTCAAGATAATATTACCTGACAATTTCTTTTTTTTTTTTTTTAATGACATATTTTTCTTATTTTATCACCAAAGAACTTCAAATGATATTGTATTGACAGGTTAACAAAAGCTTTTTTAAAGGACTGAAGCCTTACAAAAATGACATCCGAAAATTATATTTTCACTGCTTTTTCTTTACTTTGTTCCGTGAAACAATGTTCTGGGTTATTCTGGCATAGTTTGAGAACGATTGATGAATTGAGTCTAACGCGTACATACAAACAGGGAAATGATAACTGTCAAATAACAGTTAGGCAAAAATGCAATAAAAACCACCCATAGACTGTCGCCCATCACAAAGAGCGACAACGATTTGCTGGGTTTGTGGACTACAGCAGACCTTGGGTAGTGTTCATTGGGCACAAATGGCAGAAAAGGATTTTAAACAGACAGTGCCCTTATAGGACAATTGCAGGTAGTATGACCTCTGTTTAAAACATTTGCTCCAGTTTCGTGCTTACTGAACACATCTAATACAACATCCATTTCATCTGGATCCAATGACTCTTACAAACAGAGCTACTGTGTGTGTAAGGCTACCCAACTAATAGTCAGGGATACTTCATGGATTAAAAGAGTAACATTCAGCACAAACACTCTTATGAGCTTCATCCTCCTTGTGTCTCAGAATATTGCACCTGCTTTTCAAGTTTCTAAAAAGGGCAAAGGTAAGCCACTGTTCTCGGGCAATAGGATTTTTAAACACTTAAAAACTGCAGGGTATAAAAGGGCTACTTGGATTGCAGGAAAATAAATACACACTGTAGGAATGAAAATTGCCAGTGGCTTTAACACAGATGCACCAGTATTTCTTTCTACTTTTAAACTGACCTCTAAATAATTCAAGATTTCTTTTCATTATCTGAACTAGAAAGCACAATTACTATGAGATGGAACATGTCAATATTCAGGTCACCCTGGATTCCTGAACCTGTACTTAAGTGCTCTGAATGTACAGTCCAGTGCATTGCCATAACCCATAACGTATATACTGTAAATGTTCATTTTTTTATATAACTGTTTGATTTATGTAAATATTTAAAAGTTGCATTTGTCATACTGTATTATTTATTGTCTCCTGGGCTAAGTACCTTTTAGATACGCTACCACTTCAGAAGACACCAAATATCTAAATAGCTTAATGCAGGCTAGGCTTATAGCTAAGAGCTAACTAGCCACTCTCCCAAATATCAAGGGGAATAATGTAGATATTATAAAGTTCAAGAAGTCTTAAAATGTTGTCTACACTGAATCCATAACTTTGATAGTCCTATGAAGTTCGAGACAGAAAGGTGGACAAAAGGGATCCACCCTGATGCCCCCACCCCCATCCCCACCCCAAATCCATGGTCCTATGGGACACCCATTCAACGTTGAGTCTAGGGACCATCCATTCCATACAATCCAATACCTTTATGCTCTCCGATTAACAAAAAATCTTGTTCCATACGATCAGCCGATTCAATATACGTGATCTCCCGCACGATTAAAACACGTTCCAAAATCTTCCAACCAATTAAATCCAACTACATAGTCTCCCATTCAATCAATTAAACATCCGTCAGGACACTGACTTCGACTCCATCGAAGAACCCCGCTCATTGAGTTCAATTTCAATGCCGTCGTGTCAATTGGGACTTTTTTTTAGCTGTACATCCAATCCAAGAAAGCAGGACCTTAACCCAGTCCAAAGACGTCTGGTGCATTTACCAATACCTGTGATGCAGCCACGCAGTTAGAGGAGCGTTGTTTTAGACAACTACAAATGGGCTAACCATCCTATTTCCCTCCAAAAATCGTAACGCTCAAGCTCAAAGGCTTTAGAGATTCAGGTCAAAGTTTAACCATCACAATCACCTTTTTAAAACAAAGGTACGGCTGGTCTGTCTGTGGATTCTCAGACAGAATGCATCATTTCCCTTCCAAAAAGCCACAACTAAACGTAAAAAGACAAAAAGACAGGTTGAAAACCGAAATGAGAAATCACAGACAGATCAGAGACTTGAGACGGTTGTGTCGTTCTCAAAATAGATGGTTTGGTTATCCCAGACATAACAAAGACTTGAGTCCAATAAAGAAAGCTCAAATCGGGGACAAACCGAAAACCAAAACACCAAGACAAAACAATAACAACCCACTGGGGACAGCGTGGTAACAAAACCCACAGCACTGATGAACACAGTAACAACAGGAGGAATTCAAAAGGGGTCTGCATCACACATGGAAAAGTCCCTTCAGGTTGGAGTTTCGGTGGCCTCGCTTGACTTGATTGTGTTCTTCATGTAGGTTAGTTTGGTAGGCACACTAACAGGCACTGCATGCGATGGGGGTGGGACTGCGGTGTGGGGTTAGGGGTGGAGGGGCGTGGTATTGCATCTGGGGGCGGGCTGAGGGGTTCATTTCTGCCCACTGATGGACTGAGATATGGAGCGGGGCGGGATCATGTCCAGCAGGTACTCCCTCTGGCGGTCGGCCAGGCTGGAGCCTTTGTGGCCTCCCACACTGCCTGGGTTCAGGTAGGAGATATTCACCCCTGGATGGGGAGAGTCACATTGTCACATGAAGGCTTACGTTTCTGATGGAACTAGTGCTTTTCTGTACTCTGACCCAAGACATTTGAAATAAGCAACTCAAGCTATTATTCTGCTACATTTTACTGCTGTTATACATATATACATATACAGCTCTGGGAAAAATGTAGAGACCACTGCACCTGTTCCTTTCCAAAACAGTTGAAAAGGAACCGAAGGGGGTAATTTAATAGACCACTGCTAATTGAAGACTTCGGGTCCTCATCCAAAATATTCCTTTTCAACTTTTTTGTGAACAAAAGAAAAATGTGCAGTGGTCTCTTAATATGTCCAGAGCTGAATGTGTTTGACTGCAATCGAAAACGCAGAATACCTACTGAATACCATGATACTGGTATTGCTCAAGAGGGCTACTTTAAACTGAGTACATCACCATGCATGGGACAGATTTGCTGAGGTACAGCGCTAAAGTACACACCCGAGGGCCTCCTCCCACCTCCCGCTCTGTGTACTCACCGGGGAGGCCGTAGAGTTGGCGGCGGCTGTCGTGATGCTGCTGCTGCTGTTGTGCCCGGCTATGCCCGCCGGTGCCCGCCTGTCCACTGCGTTTGCTGGTCATGCTCAGCAAGCTGCTGGCCACGGAGAGCTGAGAGGCCTGGGCGAAGTTGGACAGGACACCCCGAGCCGAGCTGGACAGACCACGCTGAAGGGAGCTTTGGGATTGGGTCACCTGGGGCTGCGGCACCTGGAGGACACAACCCGTCAGAAACGCAGCCCTTGACATCCTCAAACGAGGAAAGGGGTCCATGACAGTGGGAGCACAAATGTGGCACCGGGCGTTCCTCAGACAATTTAAAATATCCCTCTTCTTCCCAGATATTGCTGTTTTTACAGGGTGTAAATTAACATCATAATTTAGGTACTCAATTCAAAAAAGGGCAACAGGCCAGCACGGTCTGGGTTTATGGGGGTGAGTAATCATACACTATTGCCTTGAGTCTTCACACTCTAGTGACTCCTGGTGGCGACTCGGTAGCCTGCAAGCTCGACCCAGAAAGAAGGTTGGAGAGCGTCACAATGACAGGTATCGACAACGCAGTAAAGAAGTCAGTGGAACACAGGATGGGAGGGGGGGGGGGGTAGAAGGAAGCTGTTGCACAGTGAAAACCTCTGGCTCAAAACTGAGATTTTTCCACTGTTAGGATAAGATCCTTTTCCGATGTGCACTAAGAGACCTCCTGTTCCAGTAAGCTGGCGGCTTAGTTTGCATTCAGAATTTGCCGGTGGTAGGCAGTTGTTTATTGCGTGAATGCAGTCGACTGGTACTGATAACATGAATAGTTTTGGGAGTGACGTCAATACAACCATCATTCTCTTTACGTCTATGAAAGCTGCACCCGAAATCCAACCTTGTAAATATGAGGTTGAATCCTGCCAAATACAGGTTTTTCAGATGATTTAGTTGAATGTATATACATTTTCTTTAACCGAATCCGTTATTGCAGCCGTACATTGGATCAGTTTCCATGAACAACGCCGTCGCAGCGGGCAGCAGATTACACCCCTGGCGAGGGACCTACCTGTCGATGTGTGTGGTGTCTGCTCATCGACTCAGCCTTACTGACACTGGGGACAGTCTGGGCAGAACTAGTGGCCAGCGCGGCTTGCAACTGGATCCGCTGCTCAATCTCCTGTGACACACGAAGTAAAGGTTACTAACACTCGCTCACTCATTCGCACCGCTAACAGTGGCGGTCAGAGCGGCGTGACGGGGGAGCCCACGAGGCGCTGACCTGCTCCTGCTGTAGAGCCTTGACAAACGCGTTCTTTAGCCTATTGGTGTGCTCCGCCTTCAGGGCCTTTTTCTGATTGGAAGACATACAGGTCTCGCAGAGGATGCGCCCGCCCTTCTCCTGTTTCCAGTGAGGGGTGAAGTCCGTCCTGCACTGGGCGCAGGAGAAGGGCTCCATGGAGCAGGGCAAACGGAGTTTACCTAAAACGGAGAGCCAGAGGGGTGAGGTGAGTGAGGAGGCGCCTCATGCTTCCAAAGCAGGTCATTGGTTAGTGGGTGTGCGGGTCTCCTGTGAATGGCCAGTTCCTCCCCTCACCCTGGCTGTCGATGACGCTCTGCACCACCTCCTCCAAGCCCACCATGTAGATGAACTCGCTGTTGGCCGCCGACGGCAGGAAGTGGAGGAGCGGCGCCGGAGGCTTGGGAGGCGGGATCTCCAGCAGGGTCTTCTCCAGCTGCTTCCTCAGGGCCAACTTGGCGGCCGCCTGGCTACTGGCCGTGTCGGCCAGGGAGGAGCCCAGCGACGCCCCGCCTGGGCTGTGATTGGCTGAGGGGCTGACCGCACCCACCCCGGACACGCCACTCACGCCCCCCGCTCCGGAGGCCTGCATGTGGGCCAGATTCATGTAGATGGCCGAAGAGGCGGCGGAGGAGGAACCGGAGCGCTGGGACGCTGACACCTGCTGGGGGGAGGACTGTAATTACACCCAGAACCTGTCGGACCGTTCAGACAGACTGGTATAGAAAACTAGTTCAGCAGGAACATATTATTGTTTCTAAATAACTGGCAACACCACCCAAATCAAATGACACAACCACTAGGCTATGATCCTTAATTAAACTAGATAATATTTTTGGTCAAGAGGTTCGGGACGGAGAATTGTAACCACTCTCGAATTCAAAGTCGCGGATACGGTTCCAATATCAATAATAACGTTTTTATTATGTTTAGAGGCTATGAGGGACTAACTTAAAAATTGGTATATTTCCATATTCAAAACAAATAATATTTTATCGCCTACATTTTAATGAATATTTTTCTAACTAAAAGAAATGTTCACCCAAATATACCTGGACACTTTTTCCAAACGCTAACCATTTATGTTTCAGCGTTTAACAAGAAAATAGACAGCGCATCAATATGCAAATGTTTTTCAATGTCTGCAGTCTCTCTACAGGGTTGGTGTTGGTGATCATTCATCTAAAAGAGCTTACTCATTTGAATGCTGCTGCTTGTTAACGATGCTTATAAATAATTCCAGAACAATTATTTAATAGAAGTGCAAATCTATAACTTAAAGCAGAAAAAACTGTATGGAATAAAACCCCCAAACCATTTACAGTGAATGGTTGGAAATTGGGAAAGAAGAATCTGTACAGACTATGGGCCTCATTTAGCACCAAAAAATTCACTGCCGCGGTTATTATTTTTACATTTTGAACATGAAAGGGTGCAGATCTCCAAGCAAACCCCAGGAAACTGAGGGTGTTAGATCAAACAGGTATATAAAACTTTACAGGAACATTATAACGTATTGATAAAATGGATGGATATACTATGCTGGAAAAGTGCATATAAAAGACATTAAGCAAAATCATATTAAGCCAAATGTTGATTTTCGTAGCCTTGATATAAATAAACTGCTTGAATGGCCAGTCATATTAGGCCGTGTGAATGTTTAGCGAACAGTTTATATCCACAGACTACTACAAAGTATATTCAGGACAGGCAATAAATCTAACAATGTTGATTAAATAGACCCTAGGTCTTTGCGCTCTAGTAAGTTACATAAGCAGGGTTACACCAACTCTATGTGACTCCCAAAAGGCATGAAAGTATCCATCACAAAACCCGGTGGATGATCGTAAGAAGTTTTGGAATTCAGATCAGTGGTTTAGAGAGAGCAGGTTGGTCAAAGAGAATAAGCCCGGAACAGACTATACAATCGTATAACCTTCACAAAAGAGTGTGGAACCTGGCACAGAGAAGAAAGACACGGCAAGTCGTCCTCGGTCCACACGAGAGAATATCTCACAGAAACTAATAACGATTAATGAGCTTTGTCCGAGCCCCGAGAAACGATCACAGTGTTTGCTTACGATGCAGGGCAAATACAGTGAGCTTGCGTGCCCCGGGCTGGGATACATCACTGAATCCCAAGCTAAAGCTCAAGGCCAAATCTCTACAAGCGTTAACATGCACAGGTGACCACAGCAAAAGCCAGCACAGGACCAGCCTTAGCCTAAAGCTAATATATCCCAGGGCTAAAAACAATGCAATGGGAAAGGGCCTCAGGATGATTTTAACATGGAACATGAAATGCTAATACCGGACCTTTGACTAGGCAGTTGGAAACCGAGACCGGGTAAACAAAACCGAATCAACAGGAATAATGGCTGTCATGAAAGAAGGACCTAACAACATGTTGGGCATTATCCAACAGAAATCAAAATCAGCACTCTCTAATGACTAGGAACAACAAACCGGAAGGAAACGAGAGCTCACCTGCTGGTAGCTCACGGCGTTGTTGGAGCTGCCGGAGGAGGAACGCATGCCTCCCAGCTTCTGCTGCGCGAGCCTCTGGCCCTGCAGCTGGGCCGGGTTGGGAGCGATCACCCGGCTCTGGGACATCATCATCTGAGACATGGAGCTGTTGGTGGCCGACCTGATCACGGAGTGACCCTGGGGGGGGGGAGAACTGGTTTGTACCATTTGTCTCACATCGACCACATTTAAGAGGGTAACGGCCCCATCACACCACTGGATGGCATCCCGGTGCCATTACTGGACCAGGACCTCATTCTGCTCTTTATGAGACGGTCCTCACACAAATAGGAATCCTCCCATGCCAATAAATAGGGGCCGGACCAAAGGCCCCAAGTGACCCCTTAGAGAATAAGTACTGTAGCCCACCTGTCCAATACTGTAGCCCACCTGGGCCGTGCGTAGGTTTTGGGGCTCTGGGGTGTGGTGGCCAGGACGGCCGGACATCTTGTTCATGCTTGGAGCACCGTGGACGGCACCGCTCTGGAGAGCGGACGCGGTGTTCTGGACCACAGGGACCTGGGAGCGGCGGGTGGGCAGAGGAGATGGACGGGTCAAACATGTCGGAGGTTAGAGCTTCAGAGCGGTAACGGAAGGTTGCAAGATCAAATCTCTGCCAAAAAATACATCTGAATATTCTCCAGTGCAGTAATATACAGTTGCTACAGTGCAGTAATATACAGTTGCTACAGCGCAATAACGTACAGTTGCTACAGCGCAGTAACGTACAGTTGCTACAGCGCAATAACGTACAGTTGCTACAGTGCAGTAACGTACATCTGCTACAGTGCAATAACGTACAGTTGCTACAGTGCAGTAATATACAGACGCCACAGCGCAGTAATATACAGTAGCTACAGTGCAGTAATATACAGTTGCTTCAGCGCAATAACGTACAGTTGCTACAGCGCAATAACGTACAGTTGCTACAGCGCAATAACGTACAGTTGCTACAGCGCAATAACGTACAGTTGCTACAGCGCAATAACGTACAGTTGCCAAAGCGCAGTAATATACAGTTGCTACAGGGCAGGAAAACACACAGTCACCATAGTTTATCAGAGCTCTGGGTCTCCACTTTACACATTTAAATACGATTGAACAGGCATATTTAACGTGCATCAGAACAAGACTTTTACCTTCAATTAGTATATTCCCCATGTATGGTTGCTTTACAACTAATAGGATGACGTGGTGTCACACCACCGATATGTCAACTGAAAAACCTTTACTGATGGTTTATAGATGACTAAACCTCCACCAATAATGGTTCGTTTTCAGATTTCCCCATCCCACTTAAACTCCCAGACGATCTTAGCAAATGTTTTCTTTAAAACATTGCTCTGCTTTAAAAAGCTGTTTTTTTGTTTCTTTCTGAGGATTTAATCTAAAAACAAAACACAACCCAGAAAAGTGCATCATTGTACCCAAAAAATTATTTGCTTGAAAAAGCAAAGCCTTGAATTTGTTTGTCTCATGCATCTCCCCATATTTGCATGATATTCATGTACTGTTATAGAATGTATAAGCGCATTTTCAGACTTGTATTATTAACAAATTAAAAGCTTGCAACAAACAACCTCAGATTGTTTTGAGGGGGGGGGGCCTCAACAACATTTGGTGTGAAAAGAGTATTATCAAAAACATGTCAGCAGAACATAATACTGCTACACTTGTCAATTCAAAAATGTAACAACAATCGTTAGTAGTCGTATTGCAGCAATTTGACATGACCGGCAAATTTATTAACAGCTGGCAAAACAGGCCCCAAGCCCAACTGTTACCTGTGTTTGGCAATACACTTGACACATACAAGCATCTGATTGGATACTGATGGGATTGTCCTAAGTTAGTCAAGTTAGTTTTAAAGAAATGCTTAATCCATTTGATTGGACATGAATGACTACTCTGCTCCAATCCAATGGATCTTCATTATATAAAATGATTTGTGGTGTGAAGCTGACGGAGAAGATGCAGGAGGTCTGAAGGAAAACACTTGTTGTTCAGTGGTGGTTACCAACACATGACCCCTTATACTTCCTAAAGGAAATACCACCACATTACCACTTATACTTCCTAAAGGAAATACCACCACATGACCCTTTATACTTCCTAAAGGAAATACCACCACATGACCCCTTATACTTCCTAAACACTTGTTGTTCAGCGGTGGTTACCACCACATGACCCCTTATACTTCCTAAAGGAAATACCACCACATGACCCCTTATACTTCCTAAAGGAAATACCACCACATGACCCCTTATACTTCCTAAACACTTGTTGTTCAGCGGTGGTTACCACCACATGACCCCTTATACTTCCTAAAGTATGGAATCCACCACCAACATAAAGAAAGAGAAACTGACCGCTTTGGACATGTGGCCTCCAGAAGATCTGGTCTGTTAAAGAAGGTTGGATGCCAGATGTTGGAAAAAACTAATGTCTTAGAATGTTCTTATCGTATTGTTATTCGTTAATGTTTGGTATGTTTGGAATGCAGGTGTGGGACAGGAGAAGAGGTTTGTCAAAAAAGGGAAAATGTTTCTATCGATTGCTTTTCAACGCAAAAAAAAAAAGAACATCTAAAAGATTGAATGTGTGATTTTAGTTTAGGCATAGCCAGAGCGCACCAGGAAAGAATGCTACAGTAGGTAGCCACAAAGCCAGCTTTCCTTCATGTAAGTGGATGTGCTCAGATTAGAACATGCAGCACATTCTTTCCCCTTCTTTGCTATTTAGTTCACAGACATTGATAACCAAGTTATAGGTTAAATATTGGTAAACAACAGGGAAGTTACCCAATCCTGCAACAGTATTAAAATGTCAAGGCTTTGTCAACAACATTTCTACCGGTCGTTAAAACGCCAGTTAGGTTAAAAGCCATTTCATGAGTATTAGGCAGTGTTGTATTTTGAGACATGTTTCATGCTATGTATTGAGTGGGGCTTATTATAACGATAATAATAACAAAACATTTTATTTCATACAGTGTTTTCTTGCATCATACGAACCCCAAAAACGCCATTTCCAATCAGCTATTTAGCTCACTGTCTGTCAACCCTGATGTACAATAAATCTTTTGGAATGTAGGCCTGCGTTTGAAAATCAAAAGCTATTTGATGGGATTCACTGTTTTAGCTTTATTGGGATAGCACTTAGATAGTCCAACATTATTTTCTGGCTACTGTGTAACAAACTAACAGAACAATCCCAATGTTATCTGCAAACGCTTGCTGGAAGTATCCAATTTCAAAACCAAACATTTGCATAGTGGCCAAAATAATTAGAAGGAACATAGTATATAGTACTTGATTTGTATACAATATAGCTCAGTATTTGAGGTTGTAATAACTTTCTGTATGACACATAGTGTATTAGCACTATGTCAGTAGCATTCAAAGGACATGATATCCACAGTGTCATTTCTTGGTCTCGTGTCAGCAGAACCGTAATAGTTTATTTTCATCCTTTCTTTCCACATAATCTCCATAGGGTTCCCATTAAACTTCTCCCATTGGTATACATACACAGATGAGCCAAACCATCATGACCCCCTGCATTCCCAGGTTAACTGTACACATGTAGACGGCCGTTCACGTGATGTAAAGAAAACCGGGACTCATGGGACCAGGTGACCTTCTTCCACTACTTCAAGTTCTGGGGTAGGGTGGGGTAACTCTGACCCGTCTGTGGCTACGCAGTCCTCTATGCAGCAGGGGTTCCCCTTAGAACCTTTATTAAAATGTTCTGTGACTAGTGCCACAGTACGCCTTCCGTTGGTTAGGACCAGACAGACAGCCTTCCTTGCCCTTGTTTAGAGAGGATCAACCTTATTGGCTTCACACCGGAGTGGTCATAATGTTTTGGCTCATCCGCGTAGGCTTCTCATGTTTCTTCTATAAGAAACCATTCCATTTGGCCATGTACAAAAACAGACCAGTGACTAAGTGATGATTCCAGGCGATGAGTTAGTGAGAAAAGGACCAATGCGGTGGATGAATAAGTATTGAGACTACAGATCAAAGAACAGTCGGGATCTGAAGTAGATTATTATAGAGGATGGATGAGACAATCGGGGTCTGAAGCAGATTATTATAGAGGATGGATGAGACAATCGGGGTCTGAAGCAGATTATTATAGAGGATGGATGAGACAATCGGGGTCTGAAGCAGATTATTATAGAGGATGGATGAGACAATCGGGGTCTGAAGCAGATTATTATAGAGGATGGATGAGACAATCGGGATCTGAAGTAGATTATTATAGAGGATGGATGAGACAATCGGGGTCTGAAGCAGATTATTATAGAGGATGGATGAGACAATCGGGATCTGAAGTAGATTATTATAGAGGATGGATGAGACAATCGGGGTCTGAAGCAGATTATTATAGAGGATGGATGAGACAATCAGGATCTGAAGCAGATTATTATAGAGGATGGATGAGACAATCGGGATCTGAAGTAGATTATTATAGAGGAT
>JACXGK010004008.1:0-26300 GCA_016801125.1 Novumbra hubbsi | reverse complement strand
GAGACCGCTGTGGAAGATTGACTGACCTTCTGAACCAGGTTTTCCTTCTGCATCTGGCTCTGTCTCAGCTTCTTCAGTAGGACCAGCCTGGCCTCCTCAAGTCTCAACTCCTCTTTCAGAGCCCTGATCATCTTCTGCCTCTCCTCCCCAGTCTTGCCCTGCAGGGTACACACACATACACACACACTTGTGTATTCCTGTTTAGAATCCTATTTCCCGAGAACCTGGACCCCGAAACAAACTCCAAACCGAACGACAAAACATTAATTCTAACCCTAATCCCAGTCTAAAATGGTCAGGTTTTTGTTTATTTATAAAATGAGGAATAGCTAATGTCCTCAGTTCCTCCATGTGTCACTGTTCCTGTGAGGACGTCTGGTTCTATCCCAGAGGGACCAGAAACATAAATAACATGTTTCCTATACCCTAGTCCTAAAATCTCTGTACCATAGTCCTATAACTAACTCTAATCCCAGGGTCTCTATACCTTGGTCCTACACTTAACCCTTATCCCATGTTAAAAGTAAACCCATCTCTTACAATATGTCAAATTACAAAGTAAAATCAATACATATCAATTACATTTGAGCAAATATCTTTTCGGGAACAATTTTGCCCAGTTTCCGAATCTTAGTGGGGAGATCTGGTCACCACCTTCACACTCGGACCTGAACAACACACACACACACCTTAAACAGCTCCAGGTTGGGTGGCCGGAGTCGTTCCTCTCCTCGACTGGGCCCTCTTGGACTGGACGCCTCATTGTCCGACAGGACAATCACGTCAGGGGAGGGGGTTTGTCGCTCCCTGTCCACATCCCTGAGGAGGAACACACGCACTTTCAACTTCCGGTGACGGATTCCGAAACGACTGAGGGTTTTCCCATTCTCCCCTCCAACCTCCCCCACTCACCCTCTCCGGGAGCTGAAATCCACGGGTTCCTCGCCCATGTTCTCTTTACCGCTCTTCCCCGCCGCGCCATGGGCCCCTGCAACCTGACCACGGAGGCTGCCATTCGTCTTCTCCTCATAGGCGCCTCCCCCGGAGGACCCATGACCCTTGACCTCACCGGCTAGGGATCCTCCCCCCGAGACTCCCCCCAACCCTCCCCCGTCCAAGCCGGCCAGGTCCTTGCGTTTCAGATAGGCCAGCATCTTGAGGCGCTCCATTGCCTGGTGGCCCTCCATCTTTATGCGTTTGGAGAGCAGCTCATCTCTCTCGCTGCTAGTGGCGCCCCCTGCAGACGAGGAGTCCAGGCCTCGCTTCAGCAGGCTTCGGCGCACTGCTTCCTCATTCAGCCGCTCCATACTGGACTGGACGGATGAAGACAGAGGGACAGGGACGGGAAGGGGGGGGGGGAGGATACAGGTGAAATTAAAAGGCTTTCACGTGAACCGTGGCTATATTAGTATCAATAGTTTTTTCCTAACATCAAAATCCCTTCTAACAAGCATCCTGATAACATTTTCAAATATGTCCACGACTCAAAGGAAAAACAAGTTAACTTCTGAAGCGGAGAAAGAAACCCTCTCAACTCTTCTACACTGGCAGCCAGTTAACACGCCACGTTAACACACCACACAACGACATCCTAAGGATAAGGTCATCCAGAAACAACTCCACTTATTACTTTGTATTCTTCCATCAGAAGTGAATGAGAGGGAGAATCCACCCCGATCTGGGGTAAATGAGGGGGTATGTATGGTCATATGGACCCAGGAGTTAATGTAGGACCCAGGACAGAACATATTCTAGGCTTTATGTACGGTATCTCTGGGGCTATACTGTACCCTGTGTGTTAGGAGGTGCTACTACAACATGATGACTTAAACAAGCGCATAGAATGGTGATGGTTCATTTGTCAGGTACTGTATAAGGCCCTGATATTATTAACTGTGTGTCTCTGTGTGTGTGTGTGTGTGTGTGTGTGGGCGTGCGTCTGTCGGTGCAAATCCGATTGCATTTGACACACTCAGTTGAATCATAGGACAGTTGGTAGAGAATTGAAGGCAGACTATACAAGTTTAGCTCCAGGGAGTTAGTTTGCCCTGCATCTTCAACCAATGACAAGCTTAAAGCCGTGGGAGGGCGATGAGGATTGGCCAGGGGGCGGTGGAGGGAGGTGGTTGGCAGGGGACTAGGATGGTGGACTGGATATAATTAGAGCATAATGCCTTGTTGGGTAGAAATAGTAGCGCTTGTGTACACACACACAGTTTTTAAATGTAGCGATTTCTCTTTGTTAACAGTACTGAGGTCCAGAGAGTCATGAGTCATGGACTTACCACTTCCTTTAAAAAAAAAAAAAACAGTGTAGAGGCGAAGAGAAAGTGAGAAAGTACTACCAGACGTGGCTCCTACAAACCAATCAGATTTGTCTTATGGTGTGTGTGTGGACATGTGACCATCTTCACCCAGCACCCGTTGTACCCCCCCCCTCCTCCCCGTCCTTATTCCTCCTTATATAATATGATGACTGTATCCCTCAGCTGCAACCAACCACCAGACTCCAGGCTCCTCCCACCCCCACCCAACCCCAACACACATATAGCCAGGGCTATACACAAGTGCACGCTCACACACACACACACACACACTCACTCACTCTGGGCTCGCAGCCAGACAACACATGTCAGATGCCTCCATACGGCGAGAGGAAGAGATGAGGAAGAAGGGTGTTAAGATGGAAGGATGGTGAAGAAGAGGAGGCTGATCAGCATGACATACATGCATACCTAAACAGACAGTCAGCACACGCACACACGTTTCCCCAAGCTACATAATCATTATCCGGCAAAGTTAAGCTACTGTTGATGTGACGTATCCAAGGCCGGACAAAAGAAAAACCTTCTCAGGAACCAGCCTCTGATATGAGATACAGTGCTATATACCAGGCTTTCTTACCACCCACTTTCGTTCCCTCTTTCAATGATGATATTGGCATTCAAATAAAAACATATTATGAGGACTAACGAAAGAGACTGTTAGGATTTCCTGCACAACAGGCCAAAGTCACTGTTGACGGCATTCAGATAAATGTACAGTATTCTTCAGCCATACCCAAACCCACAGACACACATACTGGGATTTCAGAGACCATGCCAACATAAGGCTCCTTTGTTCCCATTCCTCAACCCCCACCCCTCCTCCATTTTACTACAGTTGTGCGATGCCAACAAAGCACCCGTATAAACACTGCCCCCCCTCCCCCAATTCCTCTCCTGACTTCACTTCCCTCCACCCACCCCTAAAATATACTGGGGGGGGGGGAGAAAAATAAACTTTTCTGATCACAAAAATATGCTGGGTAGTTGTATTTGCAAGACCCTGGTGGGAGAACAGGAGCCACAAATAAGGGTTATGTCGTGGTAATGTTGGTAATGTAGTCCCAAGGGTTGTCATTTATGTACGTGGTGGGCGGGGAAATAGGCTACAAAACACGGGATCAACATTCATCTTCACTGGATACTAGTTAAAGTCACTGCAGTTTTAGGAACCCATTCTCATGTCAGCCTAACATGTGAATGAGAGAGGAAAAGTTGTACGTTTGTCCTGTCAAAAATACAGCAGCACTGAGCATTAACCCCACATCTTACAACCAATCGGCAGCCAGGTTCACTCACAAGGAAGGGAAGAAGCTGCCCTGGTCCCACTAAGGAGCCCATGACATTTGAAAACCTTGAGCAAGGTTCTGAAGAAAACACCAAAAATGATGTTTAGCCCTCAGTTTGCCAACCTCATAGGTTAGATATATAGCAAGGAAGGCTAGATTTGGCAACATGCAACATTAAACAAACTTGAATTGCATCTCAAAGACTGCAGCTCAAAAAAGTAATTAGCAGTGGGTATTTAAGTAACACGCAAATGTGTGCAAGGATTGCTTGATATGAACAAGTCTGGTTTAACCGGAGAACAAAGGCTGAGCGTTGACGCGTTTTGAAGAACCCAAAGGCTCAATAATGGGAACACCATGTTCCTCATTCCAGTACAGCCACTTCTTTACAATGTGAACACAAACTTCAATTGGCCAACAGAAACAATCAAACAATGTTAATAAAGGTATTGATAAAAAATCTAAACCTAGTGTAGCATTCCTACATGATCAGTTAACAATGCAGGGAAGACCGCCCAATTAACAGCCAACCAACTAATTTCAAATACAGTATGTGTTGTCACATCAGTTTTGCCCAAAATAGGCAAAATAATGTTGTACTGAATAAATTCTACATCAGAATAAAGCCCAAAAAAATTGCCATTGGATAATCCAAATCATACCATTATAATCAAAGCGGTGGAAGCCATCATTCCATGTGAGGATCCATTTATTAAGAACACGGTGGCTTATGTTCTACCATTGTGTGGTCATTAGGAGGGAACCAAACACTATCAAACCTAATGAAGGGTGATGAATTTCCATGAATCAGTGATTAAACAGGGCCTTAAATCTATCTATGTAGTTAACTGGATCCGGTGGAAAACTAAAGTGGAATAGGAAAACCAATGAAGACCTAGCTGATGACGGAGCCAGACCTAGCTGGTGACGGAGCCAGACCTAGCTGGTGACGGAGCCAGACCTAGCTGGTGACGGAGCCAGACCTAGCTGGTGACGGAGCCAGACCTAGCTGGTGACGGAGCCAGACCTAGCTGGTGACGGAGCCAGACCTAGCTGGTGACGGAGTCAGACCTAGCTGGTGACGGAGCCAGACCTAGCTGGTGACGGAGCCAGACCTAGCTGGTGACGGAGCCAGACCTAGCTGGTGACGGAGCCAGACCTAGCTGGTGACGGAGCCAGAGGATGTGGTCTGCAACCAATAGCGTTTCATCACATCACTCATAGTAAAAGTTACTTATGTTACCAAACAGATCAACAAAAAGCCTGCGACAAGTTAGTCGGTATGGTCTGTGTCAAACATGCTTGGCATCATGCACACGCACAAGTAGCATGAAATAATTCAGACAAAGGAAGACATTCTCCTTCTCTCATTGCACTACAACAACACTTAGAGGCCCAGTTCTTCATCACACAACACTTATCACATAGTTGCCATGGCAACTATGGCCTGTCTATTTATAGACCGCACCACTAATCAATTTAATTTCTGCAGTTGCCTAAGGAAGAGGGAGCAAGGAACAAAGGGAGCCAGAATAGGAGAGCAGAGAAGATGTCAGACAAGATGGCCTGTTGTACGTACAGTGGAGATGGTGAATTTCCCAGACATTTCCAATCCTTGATTTCTAATGATGCAGGATTGGTCTAGTTAAAGAATATGTAGAGGATTCTGAAAAGAAACCCATTGCATGTGCCATTAAAGCCTGTCCTGTCTACAACCATAAGGCCTAGCCTATAACGTGACTAAGAGTTGGGCCATGACGCCTGTCCCATCTACAAACATAAGAGCTGTAAAATGGCCCGTCTCCTAAAAGACAGAAGAATCTCCTATTCACCCTCAATTGTGTCCCCCGTGAGGTGGCATCAGTGTCCTAAACCGCAAGACAGTCGGCGTCGGTAAGTGACTTCAGGATATCATTGCACACAGGTGTTTATCAAATTCACAAAGCTTCTAAAAACCCATAAATCGTCTGCAGATGATGATGTGAGCTATCAACTCTAAAGACTGAAGGCTCGCCCATTAAGATGATGTTTTGGGCTGTCCGTGCAGGTCCCAAAGCGGTTCAACCCAGACTGTGCTCCCATAATTACACTTAAGTTCAATGTACTTATGGAGATACGCAGCCCAACACACGTATCATAGCAGACAAAAACCAGATACACACATACCAAGACTAGACCAAGCACCGGGTACACAATATAACCGAGAGAAGACGGCTAGAGGAGCCTTCACATGTTCACCTGACCTGCAGAGGTTAAGTGGAGAGGTTCTTCAACAAAATGAGTGTCATAATTCAAAATTAACCAAATATGTTTATCTGCTCATTAAGGATACGTTTTGTCTTGGTGTTCGATAATTCTGTGCAACTGAATAGGCTGGGTAACAATGGTAAGATATTGTTTGAGCAAGTGGCTTAACAAGGATGGAAACACATTTACTATTGAAGCGATGGAGAAGGCTGCACAGACTATGAAACATTGTCCCCCAGTGTTGGTGTCACAACAATCAAATAAATACCAAAAGTTGGTTTAAAACCCCTGGTTATCTATCGGTTGTCAAAAGTCAATGACATACAGAAATAGCCTGATAGAAGACTGACATTGCCTTGCTACTTAAAGGTTGAGTGATGAACCTTCAGATAACTCCACGAAAGAAACAAAGTTGACATGACATAGCTAGACAAAGGCCAAATGGTATTAGTCAATTCATGATAAGTAGATACAAATACATCCTTGTCGATCATGTGTTTCTTATCACTACATGCATTCACTGATTCCTTCAATACCACTTGTCATCGCCAACTGTGGTGGCCATTTGCATAGGGCTAGGAAACAAGTTGAGAGGGTGAACACGTCTTCACTTACGTAAATGGCTGATGCATTTTGAATTCATTTTATTGTATGACATATGCACAACACTTCATTCCGTTTGTCTCCAGTTCGCTAAACAAATATCATTCAGATTCATAAAATCGATCGTAGTCATGTTAACTGTATAATATCAAACATTGAAATTACAACCATACTAGGTTTCAGATTACCATTTTGTTCATAACGACACCACGAAGACGCAGTTTTTTTCCCAACCAATCTAGGTTAACCCCAAGGGACTCGAGATTAAACAATAAAACGAATTCCGCTCAACATTGTATGTATCAAAAGGATCCGAGCGCTGTATAATTTATCGCTAAAACGTAAAACACTTTGGAGCGTTAAATTATCAATCTGTGTATCCGGCTTTTTAGACAGATATCTTCTTATTACTGTGCCTACTAAGAATAACGGCAAAGCGCATCACTATTAACCCAATAGAACTACTATGCACCCGTGTACCGTTATTTTGCTACACACCTCACACTGTACTTCACTTGCACTCAAGTCTCTTGGAATCGCATCACATCAAGAACTAAGAACAGGGCATTGAGGTTTTTAGTTCAACTTCAGTTCAGATAGGCCGCGGCTAAATCCTCGGTCTCACCTGACTCGCCTTCACCCCGCAGGTTCCACTGGCTTCGGGTTTGGCTTTGGGATCCTGGGGCGCTGCAGTAACTCCTCCAGTAACAACCAGTCAGTCCCCGGCACCGGCAGGCAATACAAAAGCGCTGATTGGGCGCCGACAAGCTCTCATGCTCTCTGTCCGTAACCAAACAGACAAATTATTGGTCCGCGGTTGTGTCGCTGACGCGCCTCTACTCAAAGGTGTATGTTGTTGTCTGGAGGGGTGGGCAGAAAAAGAGAAGAAATTGACCAAGCTGCTCATCATGTCAACAACACAATATTTTTATGGCATCTAAAATGTTCCAATTGTAGACATAACCTCGAATGGATTCATTGTAGCATACTAGGACTACTTTGATGCACAAACTAAATGTTTGTCAAGTAGTATTTCATGAGCTTTCGTCTACACCAAAAACATGAAACATATTATAGGTTACCAAATATGGGACCTGCATTCGGCATTTATCAGTCGAACAATGGGATTAACAAAAGGTCAATTGTACTCATAATTCAAAATTATTTTAATGAGCAAATAGCCAATCTAACTGCATTCAAATGCTACAAGTTAACAACGATTATTCGGAATCTGCCTCTGCAATATACTTGGAACGAATGCTGTAAAACCATTGTCTTTATTCTGCCATGCTGATGCCGGCTGGCATCATTTGACCTCAATGTTAACCACGCCCTCTGCTGGCAGTTAGGTGTAATTACAGTCGAAGTAGACATCACTTTTCTCCTTGTCCTGAAAATGTATGAACATCAATTGTGGGATTTATAAGTTTGCTGATGGTTTGTCTGATCGCCCATAGAAGAGAAAAACTGTCAAGAAAATACAATTAATGCACAATGTATTGTTAAAACAAAACTATAATAAAGTTATGAGTGTGAGTAAACAATTCAATTTTTATTCAAATATACAAGTGAAAACAGGAGTGTTAAAATCTTCCATTGCATAGTAAGATTCAATAAAATATGAGTATGAACTTCCCGTCCGGTAATACATTAACGATATGTTTTAAGCTTGATACATACAGTATTTACGGCCATGTTGGTCAACGTTGTTATTTTTGTCAAGTTCACATGCTATTCAGAAACAAGAAGCCCAAAAATCGGACTTTTAGCAAGTCTAACGATTTAGCAAGTCTGAAAATGTCAATTCTGAACTTCCAAATGGCACCAAACAAGACAAAGGAAACCATTGTGCAAATTCTAACTGGCCTGAAAACATGTTAGTGTTGAAAAGAGATAAAGTAATAGAATAATTAAGACTGACATTAGAGAACACGATTGAGATAAGAGTAAGATAATATTAATACAATAAAATGACAGCAAATATATACATTGGTTTGAACAAAGTGGAGCCTTAAAGTCCGGCAGCTTCTCAAGGCTCAACAGTTGGGTCAGCTTCTCCAGAGATACTCCTGTCGCTAATATTTCTGCAACATCACCCAATTATTAAAGGGAGGCTAGCTAACAGAGTTACTAATTTCATCAGTTAGGACTAAACAAGGCTTTCAGGCATTATACCAGCCATGTCTGCAACCTACACAAGTGGCACAGAAAACAGTCTCCATCCACAAGCAATATCCTAAAGTCATGAACAAATTGGCAGGGCACATATTGCTAGAGTAAAGAACAACTGCAGTTGCATAATGATTATGTTCTCATCCCATCACGAATCTGAGAGGATGGAGTTGTGTTAGTCAAGATATTAACTGATGATTACAATCACATGGAGGTAAATGTACACAGTTATTTAAATTCCATATGTGGAAACAGATTCAGCGCACTAGGTAACCGATTACTAATTTTAAATATGCCCCCCCAAAACAAATTCTGCTCAGTGGAAAGTCACTCTTGGGAAAACGTACATTTTATGCATGAGATGGTAGAATCACTTGTACCGACTGACAGAAACCTAATGAAGTAACAATTAAAGTAGTGTTGTCCTGTTACCAGGCCAATGAAGTGTATACAGAGTATGAGGAAAAGGCTGCACAGCATGAGACCGTCTCAGAGCATATCCATGTCGGTTGACCATTTAAAGTAGCGAACTAAATGCTGAAGGATTCGGTGCAAACAGCGGGCTGTTGTGTGTGCAGGCTGGGCTGGGTCTCTTTAAACACTAATCCATCCAGAACTTATGAGAAACTGCTCAGTGAGTATTTGAAAAGGAAGCAGGGTGGCAACATCAGTCGGCTGAAAAATATGATTAGGATGCAGTAATGTGATGTATAACGTCAGAGGATTAAGGAAACTAACAAAAAGTTGTTCGTACACAAAAAGCCCAAATAAAGAGATATTATTTGGTATTGAGAGTATGTAAATAGAGCTGAACAAAGGTTTAGATGAACATCCCCTTATTAAAGCACGCCACTCTGTCCAAACACAGTAAAGACAACAGGAAGGCTGAGATCGAAGCCAGAAGCGGTAGTCTGGTGTTGACAGGGGACAAGGCCCTGCCACTCCTCACTTCTTGAAGAACTTCTTGTTGAGGAGAAAGATGAGCAGGTTGACGTTGACTTTGGCCTTGTCAAACATCTTCATCACAGCCACCCCCTCATACTGTAGCTGCAGCAGGTCCTACAGACACGACAACGGAGACACGTGAAATCGACAGCCCTGGAATGCGAACGCTGTCAGACACTCAGTAAACCATCATGGCGGCACCACGCAGTATCGACTGTCGATTTCAGTAACCGTAACGGAGTTGGTTGAAGCTCTATGCCACTTGTACCTGCCCGCCTTCAGCCACAGCTCCACACTCACCTGGTATTTGAGAGGGAACCTCTCCATGTCCACACCCAGAAAGCGTGCCTTCACCTGGAACGTGCCTCCCTCCTCACAGGGCACGATGTCAAAGATCACATTTTTAAATCTGAGGAGAAGTAATCAAGCGCACGTCATTTCTTGTGTCAAGGTAACCCGACGTGACGACTCAGAAGACTGGGGGAGCGGGATGTTTCGCACTTGAGGGAGCGCGCGTGCGTATGTATGTATGCATGCATGCATGCATGCATGTACTCACTGCGTGACCGGCAGGTCCTCGATCTCCAGCAGGACCCCTTTCTCATGTAGACGGGCAGCGGTGTAGGTGAGTGTAGGCTGCTTGCTCTTTCTCCCTTTGCCTTCGGCTGCCTTCTTCCCACTGACCTTACTGAGAGACGGGGAGCGACAGGACTTAGCACAGTGGGAGCGCGTTTGCCTTTTAAACCTGGGGACAGAGGCTGGCTGATTACCTGGGCTTGGCCGTGAGGTTTCCCAGGCAGGTGGCGATGTACTGGCTGTAGAAGTCCACCTGTTCACTGTGGAAGGAGCTCTTGCAGTGGAGGCTGCCCAGCGTCTGTCGGAGCTTGACGAGCTCAGCCTGACGTCGCTGCCGGTAGAGGCGCTGGTGACTGATGTCCTGGGAGGTGGTTTAAAAACGACCATGTCAACATGCTTATGAACGTCAACCAATTATGACGAGCAATGTCATTTTAAAACTTTACGAGTAAAATGTTGTGTGCGCGTGCGTCTGTCCACCTTGGCTATCATCTGTAGTATCTGTGTCTCAGGGTCTGGAGGGGTGAGAACCCCCAGGCTCTCTAACCGCCGAAGACTCCGCTGGACCTTCCTCTTCTTCTCCTCCAGAGACAGGTTTCCGTCGGCAACGATCGACTGGTTCCTCTTCATCTTCTCGGGGGTGCGTGCGTCCCTCTGGGCACGGCGGTGCATCATCCAACCGTGCTGCACCTCCTAGGAGGAGAGCCACGCCATCGGGTAAGGGGTTTGTCAATCCCCACGTGTGTGTGTGTGTGTAACGAGTGAAGGGCTGTGGAGTATACCTGCTCCTGAGAGGAGGAGGCTCTGAGGACGTCGCTCAGCGTGTTACCCGGCTGGGCTCGGATCACGTCGATGATCAACTGCTTGGTGCTGCAAAACCCCCGGCCGTTACACTTACATGGATCAATAACAACGGCACGCTTAAACACTGAATCCTCTCAGCCCCTACCTGAGGAGAACGCCCCGGGCGTCAGGGTCATCGCCCGAGCCGCTGAACACGTCAAACTTGCTGGTGAGGGTGAGGGACACCTCCGTCTTACTGTACTGGGCCAGGGTGCTCTCCGTCTGGGGGTCCTCGGGCCCCATGGCCCCCTCACCAACCAGAGCCTGGATACTGGGCACCTTCCCCAGGTCTCGCAGCAGCAGCAGCAGCGGGTCTGACTGGTCAGTACACAGGGAGTCCTGGTGCTCCAGCAGAAGCTATACAAGACAACATCCAATGAAATGGCTTGTTCTCAAGCACCTTCCCCCCAGTCCAACACCAAGACTGGGACACTAGCCCGCGCCGGAACCAGACCTTGTGCGTGTTGAGGAGCTCACTAATGGAGATGTAGATGACGGGCTTGTTGAGGATGACCATCTCGGAGTACTCGTGGATGTTAAACCTCTCTTCTGGCTCCGGGACGTCACAGGCCGCGTGCAGAAACCTCCTGAGGAAGACACAGGACCAACGCTTAACAGCCACGCCCGTCGCCCCCCGGTTCTAAAGACGCCCCTCCTAAAAAGAACAAAAGGAACGGACCGGAACTTGGAGTGGGTCAGGGAGATGTATTCGTTGAGGGCGCGGAGGTGGGCGCTGCCCCCGTGGAAGTGTTTGTGGGCGGCGCCGTGCTGCAGGATGCGAGCGATGGAGCCAAGGATCCGCCTCTGCTCGGGGAGAAGGGAGGAGCCGGCCGAGAAGTCCACCACGTCGAAGCCGTCCGGCGCCACCACGGCCGGGTTCATGTAGCGGTAGTACACCAGGTTGCCCACGATCTGATCACGGCACAACCGCAAGGGTCAGTCACGCCGAGGCCACGGCTGAGGTGCCCTTCATAGAACGGTGACTGGCCGAGGGCGTACCTTGTAAAGCTCGTCCTCGCTGGCCTGAGGGAACTTGTCGCGTAGAGAATCCCTCAGGACTTTGGCCGTGTAGCGCATCCCATACCTGAAACAGCGGCAGGAAGGGACAAACACTGAGCTACAGAAAAAATATACATTTACCTACATCACTTAAAAGCCAAATCGGTTATGAGGAACCAAGAGACGTTGGGTTAGGTTGCCGGTGAATTATATGAACGGCATTGAGGATGAATGAAGGGCGCATTGTGGAAGGGTTCTTACGGTAGTTTGTGCAGGTTGCCAGTGATTGCGTTCAGCACACGGTCAGTGAGGCTCTTGATGTTCACGATGGAGATGTCCAGGCGACGCTGCACTTCAGGGTGTGTCAGGGCCTGTTCTGCACTCACCTCATAGGGCAGGGAACTACGGTGGGAGGCACCAGGGAAACCACAATATGTTGGGTTGTCTGTACTAGACCCAAACCCCTCATGTCGGTACTGTACCAGACCCAAACCCCTCATGTCGGTACTGTACCAGACCCAAACCCCTCATGTCGGTACTGTACCATACCCAAACCCCTCATGTCGGTACTGAACCAGACCCAAACCCCTCATGTCGGTACTGAACCAGACCCAGACCCCTCATGCCGGTACTGTACCACACACAAACCCCTCATGCCAGTACTGTACCACACACAAACCCCTCATGCCAGTACTGTACCACACACAAACCCCTCATGCCGGTACTGTACCACACACAAACCCCTCATGTCGGTACTGTACCACACAAACCCCTCATGTCGGTACTGTCCCACACACAAACCCCTCATGTCGGTACTGTACCACACACAAACCCCTCATGTCGGTACTGTACCATACCCAAACCCTCATGTCGGTACTGTACCTTACACAAACCCCTCATGTCGGTACTGTACCATACCCAAACCCCTCATGTCGGTACTGTACCATACCCAAACCCCTCATGTCGGTACTGTACCATACCCAAACCCCTCATGTCGGTACTGTACCATACCCAAACCCCTCATGTCGGTACTGTACCTTACACAAACCCCTCATGTCGGTACTGTACTATACTAATAGTTGGGAGTATGCGTGACCACAGGCGCCCAGTGCTGACCTCTTGTGGCCGGTCTGGGTCTCCGTCTGGTTGATCCAGCTCTTGTAGATCTCGCAGGGGTCCGTGCGGATGCTCAGGGTGCGGTCCTGCAGCACCTCCCTGATGGCCGGCCCCAGGATCTCCTTTAGCGCGTTCTGACCGCGCGCATGGCGGTAGAAACTCACCAACATCTTGACGACCGTGGGATTCCCCGTCACCACCTCCTGGGGCTGGTCCACCTTCCACCTGGGGAGCAGGGAGACGGCAGGTTCAACCAGACCGCCCGTCCGAGAGCGGCAGCTGGGTGGACGCCACGCGTACTGACCTGATTTCGTGGCGCAGCGCCGTGGTGAACAGCTGCAGCAGCAAGTAGGCCTCTCGGCAGTCAGAGCCGTAGTTGAACAAGGTGAAGACGACGGTCTCCATGAAACCCGTGGTCTTATTCTGGGGCATCAGGAAGATGAGCTGGGCCAGGTACATGGGCTGAGTCTAAACGGGAAACCCACGCACACTTAAATAAAGCCACGGGCTGTCGACAACACAGCCCGGTCCAACGCCCAGACCCGTCAGCCGAAAGGCTGAGCGCTTGTGCCCCGGGTCTCACCTGGAGCAGGTAGAACAGGTGCTGGTAGGCCTCAAGTTTCTCCCGTTTGTCTTTGCTCAGGGCTTTTAGGCCCTTGCTCTTCTCCAAAGCCATCATGTCTGACAGCTGCTCCTTGTTCTTCTTGGTGAGCTTTTTGCAGTGGGACACCACCTCCTGCAGTGAACAGGGGGAGCGTTTGAGAACGGACACGGCAAGGCCCACTCCAAAAGAAAAAAAAAAATCTATATGACGATTTACATACAATCTGTTAATAATGTCTTCTGCGGAGGGACAAGAAGGGCATAGGAAAAATTGTTTATCGGTCATGGAAGTAAAAATGCAAACGATATGAGATTGTGGACATTTCCTCCAATGTGATGATAAGACTAAGGGCTTAAAGGGGATCCCGAGGGGAAGACATGATCCTCAGCCCTCGGGAGCCAGCGGAGAGTTGCTGCAGACACAGGGCCTTTAATAACAAACAACACTAACAGGTCAAGACTGGAGAAACCAAGCAGCAGCTCAAGCAAGCAACTAGCAATGGACGGTGTCTTTAGTGATAACGAGAGCAGAGAACGAGAAACAGATAACAACCATGTCCACTAACGCTAGCTTGGAAAACATGATTTATCCTCATATCCACTGATCACACAGTAGTTCTTGACTGCCTTAACCCAAGAAAAGCTAACTGTGACCAGTGTTAGCTAGGAACAGTTCTACATATACAGGCCAGGGGCCAACAAACAAAACAAGAAAAGCCCAAAAAAACTTCTGGGACCTGCAGTGTGACCCGGTTGCGCACTAGCAGGCCTATCTTCAGGTCCATGATGTCCAGGTCCGTCTCAAGCTGGCGGTTGGAACGGATCGTCCTCACTACCTCCTCCCTGATACGCAGCAGCTCCCCCTCCTGGCGGATGTCGTTATCACCCATCTCCAACAGGTGGGCGAACTTCCTTACCACCGATAGTGGTGGGTTAGAGGAGTGGACTGGAAGTGGGAGAGAGAAAGACGAAGGTCTAAATCTGCTATGGACTTAAGAGTAAAACAGGAAGAACCATACTGTAGCTGTGGCCATCTACCTAGCATCCTGTATTCCTCGCGGGCCTTGTTGGCTCGGAAGAATGCTTGGATCTTTACAATGGCACCCACCTGTAGACAGATGGAAAGAAATATAAAATCAGGCGATATTTCAAACAAATTGGCACTAAGGGTTCATGTCCAGGGATGTTGCTTGCACTTACATGGCGCCTGAAGAAGCGCTTGCGAGAAATATATTTTCTCCGAGCGATCCACATCTTCACACTAGCCTGGATCTAAAAACACACAAGTCAACCACAACAATGGACAGGTTAAATTGGAATAAAAAAAAATAGGATCTCCAATTTACATTGAGCCAAAGTAACCTACCATGACCACAGCTCTCCAGTTCTGATAAAGATATTCCAGCCTCTTCCTGTAGGCTCTCTGCTGTGTGAACCTCCTCCAGTGGGACTGGAAACAACACAAATGTAAGCACCATGCTTTCCCCCCCTACAATCAGCATGTCGGTATTCGCGCTGGGGTTCAACACGTCCACGGCCAGCTGACCTGGATGGTGACGACGGCAGGTAACTGGGCGTTGAGGAAGTGCAGACGGGCACCCAGTCTCTGTCTGAGTAGGAAGCCCCGAGCCCTGGCCTGAAGCTGCACCACCAGGTCCTCGCTGGCCTTCCACCGCACCTCACGGCTGTGGGCCGCCGCCACGCTGCTCAGCACCGCCTGCCGGGAGACGGGGAGACAACATTATCAACCTAATGTTTTACAATGTTTGGAATAGATAAAGGGGCGGGGCCGGCCATAGGCAAGAGCAACACAAGCAGCCGCTTAGAGCCCCCGTCCGCCAGGGGGCCCCGGACCATTAGGGGAGAGAAGGTACCCTATTACATTTTGCTGAGGGCCCCCAAAAGGCTGGGGCCGACACTGATAAGGTGGTGTAACGGTACTAGACAATTTGGAAGGGTTTGAATTGTGATCGTAATTAACAGTGACAACAGGAACCCTACTACAGTCTACTGCTATTCCCTATTGAGCTGGTCTACAATAACATTGAGTGTTATTTTGTAACAGCTTTTACCTAAAAAATTTATCATTTCCCACAAACTTTGCTTTTGTGACCAGGGCAGTAATATTTTGAACGTGCACTCCAAGATCTTCATTATCGGTGGTCCGACAAAGACATTGGCTATGACCTTTGCCTCAGACAGCCTAGAGAGGAAATCTCAAAGGCTGCTGACTCGTTATCTAAAGCACAGATACATTGTTTCATAAGGTCCAATGTGATGTGGTGGCATCAACACCTTCTGGTGGCCCACCAGAGGCTCCCACAAGATCCTCCCCAGAGAACTCGGTCCACTGTGGCCGGTCCCTCCTGTAGCAATGCGCCTTGGTGTCCATGCCGTCCCAAAGGCAAAGATAGCAGGGATCCCTGGTTAAATCACCTTGGTGTCCATATTGTCCCAAAGGCCAAGATAGCAGGGATCCCTGGTTAAATCACCTTGGTGTCCATATTGTCCCAAAGGCCAAGATAGCAGGGATCCCTGGTTAAATCACCTTGGTGTCCATATTGTCCCAAAGGCCAAGATAGCAGGGATCCCTGGTTAAATCACCTTGGCGACCATGCCGTCCCAAAGGCAAAGATAGCAGGGATCCCTGGTTAAATCACCTTGGTGTCCATATTGTCCCAAAGGCCAAGATAGCACGGATCCCTGGTTAAATCACCTTGGTGTCCATGCTGTCCCAAAGGCCAAGATAGCAGGGATCCCTGGTTAAATCACCTTGGTGTCCATATTGTCCCAAAGGCCAAGATAGCAGGGATCCCTGGTTAAATCACCTTAGAGACTCATCAGGAATGCCACCAGCGATGCCTCGATACTGTTGTAATCCTCTTAGAGGAGCACAGCATGAGCCAGGGGAAGAGACGGGTACTTGATACTATTATGGAGCAGCACAGCGTTGAGGCTTCTGGATGAGCTGTCAAGGCACAACTTATTTCTGGTTAGAGGCAATTCCGATAGCCTTGAACAGACTGGTCACATCGTGGCTGAAACAGTCCATCTGGACATGTGAGGAAGCTGGAAAATGGTGGTGACCTTTCCTCTGATATGCAACTTGCCTGCTTTTATTCAATAAGTGCCACTGCTTGAGCCTAGACTTAAAAAGCTTGGCATCAGACTTGGTGAGACTGAATCTATCTGGAATGTACATTTCAAAATAGCACACTCCTGCTCACAAAAACTTTAGGGGGAAATAGCCATTTTCTATACATTTGAGGCATAAGCAATTTAAAAAAGTATACAAAAACAATGGTTACAGTGTAATAAATATTTCAGGTTTACTTCAGACACATTGTAATTCACCTTAATAGCAGCACCTGAGGAAATGACCACACTCGATGCAATTCAACAAATCACAAAGCACTTGGACACACTCAACTAGAAACAACCACTTCAAAACCAGTAAATCCCAACCTCCCGAACTGATATGATACACGTCCTAATCACTTCAGATAGGAGTCAGTATCGATGGTGTCATTGGCACTACATGAGCGGTCAACAGCGATATTGTTCGGAGATAGAAGACATGTTGGAGCCTCTTGCTCTACAGACACATTTTGTGTACATTTAGAGATGATTTTCACCTGTATTTCTTCGTGGGTCAGGAACACCGTGCTCTGGACAAAGCCCTGTGGTCTGTCCCAGGAGCCCTCTAGCTTGTTCAGGTGAAAGTAGTAGAAACTACTCTCCTCAGCCTTGATTCTCAGCCAAGGGCTCCGGTTGTCCCCTGAATACCAGTATCACAGAAATTAAAAGTTTGTAACTACCTAGCCAAGCAAAACAGATCCCATAGATAATCGGTTTCAGCAACCAGTTGCCGGAATGCCAGATTTACATTCCTATGCATTTATTCATATATCCTGTAATAAATGATTACCCCCCACACACACATGCACAGGGTTAATCTTTGGTCACATGTATGGTAACCGCGTGCATTGACACGGCAGGGGTCAGTGACCTTCCATGGACTTGGCCCTCAGCAGGGCGGCCAGCTCAGCCTGGTACCCCTCCGCACAGCCGGCCACCACACCCCGCAGAGACACCTCCGGCAGACGCAGGACTCGGAGCGTCTGGGACGCCTGGCCCTCCTTCACTGCCTGGTTCACAGCCGCCAGCCCCAAGGACACTGGCCAGACACACACGTTTGGCCACAGTGTAAGACAACCGTGAGAGAGGAAAAACCCCTTAACATAAAGTTTTAATATGGATTTAAAACAAACGACGCGGACTTACTCTTCAGGGCTCGTTGAGTGTATTGATTGGCTCTTCTCACTCCTTCCTGAATGTCAGCCAACCATAACTCTGCTCCTGAGTCACGGCTCATCTGTCACAGCACACGGCAATTATAAGAAATCCTTTGTGTTTTGAAACGCTACTTTTCGTTCTCACTAACTCACCTCAGCCTTCTGCTTCCGGGCTCTGGTCAACACATCGTGGTAGCAGCGAGCGTTGAGTGGCTCCACCTGCTCCAGACCACTAGAGGGCAGCAGTAGAACAGCCAGAGTCTTGAGAGGGTCACCATGGCACAGGGCCTGGTTGATCAGCCCAATGGTGACGACCTCTGAGGACACAGAGGAAACGGACAAGGCTGTGTCAAATACAGCTTTCCTCTGGTTTACCCGTTGACTGCCGGAGGGCAGTTCTCGGCTAACGTACGGTCATGCTCTTCCTGTGCGGCGCTGTTCACGGAGTTGAGTCCTCCCTGAAGCTCGTTCCAGGTCAGCAGAGCCTTCCCAGCCTTCCTCCTCAGATCCCACAGCGTCTCAAAGTACCTAAGAGCAAAACACCAGAGTTGGTTAAAGATGACCACTAGGCTACAGGAAGGACGACTGCTGTCTTTTCTGGTCATTACTGGAAACCGCACCTCTGTAACAGGCTGTCTTCGATGTCAGCAAGGCCAGCTGCAGGGCTGACGATTGTGGCATAAAAGGCTCCAACATCCTTGGCCTCCAACGCTTGGTTGATGAGAGCTACCGCTGAGAGCATCTCCACCGCAACAAACAGTTCCTCCTGCTGCAGCTCCCCCTGCAGGCATGGAAGACCAAATTAACTCCAGTCTTTTACCAGCTTACTGAAATGGGATAACTTTGCATTACCACACGTTCGCCTTGATCAGAGCGTGGGTGAGCTTCACCCACGAAGCGAAGACTCCCACAGCAAAGAGAGACACGGAGGGGAACGCAGTAGAGCGGTCTGTGTTTTGGGGACAGTAGCCTAACCCACCTGGGGGCTCTGCCGCTGTAGGGGTGCCAGCTCACTCTGGTAGAGCGCTGAGGCGAAGGGGTAGACGTCTGGGAGGTGGGCATCGGGATCCATGAGGGCCCGGACCGTCTGCCGGGGTTCCCCGTGACGGAGGGCCTCGTTAATGGAGCTCACTGCTCCCTGCACTGTACACACACAATAATACATGCTCAGCCTGTTGAGCGCTCACACAGACACCCCCACATTTAGAATGGAATGGATGCACTGCATGGTCCTAGTGGTTGGAACGGACTACTGCCCACTATTTATGGGGGTGGACTGACTTGTCTTGTTGCGCTGGGCCTCTTCGTTGGCCACAATCACACCCTCCTGCAGCTCCTCCTGCTCCAGAGGGTCCACACACCCTAGGTCCTGTCAGGTCAAAGGTGAAGGGTCACATGTACATACAACAAACCAATACTGGGTCGTACCATTTAGCTGTTGGTGATCTTGTTGTAAATTTGTTGCATGGGGTTCAGTACATTATTAAGTGGAACAGCTGGGTGTGCTAACATGTTACAATACTATACTGTCAATAAGTAGTTGTCACTGGACTGAAAATCAAACTCAAACTTAAATTAACTGCACGCATTACTTTGCCATCAGGGCTCTGATCTAGCAACTTTCCAGTTAGCGGTCAGGTGCTCTAAACACTAGACCGACCAGCTACCCCACCGCTGTTCTACAAACAAATACGGCATACGCCCTTGTGGATACGTTCCTGCTTTATAACCTGCTGTTCGCTCACCAGGGCCTTCTGCTCACGGTCGGTGGCCAGTTGCTCCAGGTACCAGAGCCCATGATCTTTCTGGAGGCCCCTCAGGGCCAGACAGGGGGCCTGGAGGGCCACCAGGAGGACCAAACCATCTCCACATTCCAGGGCCTCGTCCACCTGCTCAATGGCTGCGCGCACTGCAAAAAGTAACAACATACTGGGTTCAGCTCTGTGCTTCATTATGGACATTTCTCCACTGTGATGTTTAAGTATACTCACCATTCACTTTGTTGACGTTTTCTTGAATCTCATTTTGGGTCAAGTATTCCTCATAGATATCCTTCTCCTCTGAACCATTACGCTGGAAATGAAAAACAGAATTTCTAGCTTTACGGCATCAGAGGCCCCTAAACAGGAATGAAGTTAAAAAACACTGTTTAAAGTGACATGACATCTTTCCGTCACCTTGGTGTGGGCAACAGCGGCCTTCTGTGTCCGTGCCTGGCGCAGCATCTCCTGGTACACGGGCATCAGAAGCTCCTGCAGGTTGGTGAGCATGGCACTGGGGTTGCGCAGGGCCTGGGCAGTGACCTCAACATGGCCCCTCTCCACTGCCTCGTTGATGGCTATGACCGCAGCATGAACTGGAGGGAGAGAGGGGCAGGACAGACCTGGCATTAGAACCCGGACAACAGTAAACAGATGAGGTACTTCGATTCTCCTTTACAAAGTAGCAGTCTGGGACTTGTAAGGTCGACAACTGGAAAACAGTTGTCGATCTGGACAACTGGATTTGTAGCATTACGTTTACATTTCGGGTTATCATTTATCAGATGCTGTTATCCAGACCAACTGGAATTAACACATGACATGGTACACATTTAGGGTTATCATTTACCAGATGCTGTTATCCAGACCAACTGGAATTAACACTCATACCAAGTCGGAATTCCAGACTCTTTAAGCACCTAATCCTAAGAATATACATTAGCGGTTCTTGACAACAACAAAAAAGCAGTTCTAAATTGGAGTGATTAGGAGAATACATGATAGATACAGATATCTTTGTTAGACACAGCTTTTGAAAAACACATTTTCATAAGATTCCTAAACTTCTTAGGTTAGGCTTAGGTTAAAAGCCTGTTTGTAATTTTTATATTTTAATTCCAACAGATATTAATAAGAGGTACTGAGCATGTATCCTAAATAAACATTAGGAGCATAAATAGCTAAATGTTAGAATTACATGTTCATAGGAAAAACGCTAACAAAAACACAGGAATATATAATTGCGTTTCCATTCCAAACAATCAAAATATACTGTACTAATGCAGTGCTTTTTAAAATGGCAAAATAGTTTTGTGCTACATTTTAATAATGCCTTAACTTGCACTACAGAATTTAATTTGAATTTGTCCAAATTGTTTTGATGCAGGAGTATAATTTGAGATCAAATATTCACAGGATTGTGTTAGGAATTTAACACAACTTTCAATGCATTGATTTGTGTAGGAAAATACCATTCATTTGAACATTTCAAGGAATGTGAACACCAATATAGACCTCCTGCGGGCCAAACCGACATGCACAAACTGCCTATGAAGTATGTTCACAAATATATTCATTCAACATTCTGGCAAGTAGACATTTGTTCTGTTGTTCTAAAACAAAAACGCATAACCATGGTAACAGTCAGATGACCAGGCCAACTTACCAGCAGCCTCGTCCACTGAAATCTCATTGGCCAAGATGCCCCCAATCTTGCTGAAGGCAGGCATCTGGATGCCGTATTTATCCAGCTCCCGTTTCATGTTGTTAATTTCCTCTTCTATGGAATAGAAATGACAGCAAAAAACACTGGAGTGAGTAAGGTATGTTAACACCTATATACTCCACTTAAAACCCCTGACTGAAAAGCAGGGTCCTACGGGGACTCAAGTTTACCCGTAAACTTGACCTTGCCACACAGGTCATGGATCTGAGGAGCCAAACCCAGTCGGAAAAGATAGAGGCTGAGAGCATGGATGCAGTAAACAGTCCTGGGCATGTTCTTCTTATCATAGATGTCAGTGGTCTCTGGGTGAAAGATCTATAGCAAGAACAGGTTAGGTGTAGTTCAGCTCTAACAGAAAATATATATAAACGGATATATATATTCCTTTAATTTACCGTTGGTAGTCCGATCTCTGCCATTGAATTGCGCCAATGGTTGATGTTGTCTGTGTGGCGGAACTGCAATCCCATACCCTGGAAGACAAAAAAACAACACATTGGAGAAAACTGCGTTATGACACCTTGATATTCAATCATGGCCAGAGCCTTAAAATTGGGTATGACATGTTGCACTGTCAAATTTCCCAGTTGTCTTGACGGGCTGAGATTTAAGATCAGATATTTCAAAGTTACAAATTTATTAGCTCACAATTCAGTAACTTGTGAAAAGAGACAGTGTTTAGAGTTCAGCAAGATGATAATTCTAGCCATTTTAGAAGATACATTGGGGTGTGAAAAGTGCATCACACCTTGTAGCGCTCCTGGTTCAGGTCATAGATCTTTTTAAGGGGGACTATTTCCGGGGCAAAGCGGTGGCCAAGCTTGGCTAGCAGCACACCATTCCTCAGACCCTCCTCCAACTCAGTCGGGGCAGGCAGCTCCTCATGGAGACATGCTTCCATCCACCTGTCAAGACAGAATAAAATAAGTTACAAAAAGTCTTAATGCAAGGTCATGTGACCGAAATTAGTTGATTATGGTTGGTTACAAGCAATATGACTGATTATTTTTTTTGCAGTTTTACCTAGAAAGTATTTAACTATTAACTTTAAATTTGACTAAGATTAGTTGTGATTAAGGTAAGTATCACCAAACACAAAAACAAAAATAATATTTCATTTGAAATGACCTTTTAGCCTCTTCCAAACGGCATAGGTATTGATAGGCAACATTTTGAATGCGTTGTTCATCCATTTCTTCAGCTGTCAAACGTTCATCTGTAACAAAATGTCATAAAGAATTGTTACATTTACGAAACACTTCTCAGGGTAAAGAGCCTGTTTAGGTAGCCGGATATTTCGACAGCCAGCTAACGTTAGTGAGTTACATTGCAATTAGACACACAGTTCAAACAGTAAAACAATCGGATTACTATTTATACACGGGTATTTTAAAATTGGTTAATTAGCAACGTGGCGCCGTCGTTTGACTTACAGCCTGAACGCGTTTGTGTGCCCGAATCTCCCATTGTCCTGACTATTTCTCCAATGACAGATTAGCCAAATTATCTGCCTAGCTAATTTAATCTGGTTGTTGCTGTCCGTCAGCTAAACTGTAGTGAACAATTTAGCTAGCTATATTTTCCGATGCTACTTTGGAATACGATATTTGTATGTGGCTACTGAGTGTTTCAAATAAATTGTTACTCCAAAATCCACATTTTACGCATTCTTAAAATAATTCAATAAAACAAAAATACTGCAACTATAATTGCTGCATGTCCTACTAGCACTGACTTAACTGCAATACGACTGTTTCTGTACTGTTTACTTTTCGTCAAATTTGAACTTCGAATATCCCGCCACGCTGTCATTGGGTATTAAGTCACTTTTCTTATTGGCCGAAACCGATGGTCGCTTTGCATTGTGGTACATGAAGTATATTGTTGTAACAAAATAACCCACCAACGTTCTGGGGGATGTTAACTTATTATTTGCTTACATATAAAAGTAACACATTTCATGTTAATATTATATGTATAATAATTAATTAATAGCAATACCGTGTTAACGTTTCTTATAACTAAACTAATATACACAGACATCACACCTCACTTCCCATTTAATATTGCTATAGCAACAGACCTGCTTCTTTTTTTTTTTAGCTAACTAGCGTAGATAGTTAGCTTGCCTACGTAAACCTATTACGGACTAACTGAAATAAATAAGTTTGTGCGAACAATTTACCAATGTATTTGTCAAGCTAAACAAACTAATTTCACTACTGTCTGGATGGCTGTTCATATGGTAAATGTGAGTAACTGACTACCGCGTTGACTAGCCAGCCTGGCATGATGTAAAACAATGCTGCCGCTGGTAAGTAGAACATGATTAGCCTAGTCATGTTTGAAGCTACTTCATTTTGTTTTTATCTCAATATACTTTGGTTATACATGGATTAATAAACTACTACTAAATTTGGTTTATTTTTCAGAAATTCTGTTATCTTAGTTGTATTTTTTGCCTGTATTTTTTTTTTTTTTTGGGGGGGGTACTAATATTGAGAATACACATAGAGGGGGACATTTCAACCATTAAATCAAATCAGAATAATGAAAATTGGTGCAATTATATTTTAATAGCGACTCTGTTCCCTTTATTTCACATCTAGCAAAGAAGACTGTGATAAATATAGTATTCGTCTGCTGCTATTTCATACAAATAACAATTGGATTCACATTATGTTAGGTTTACAGACCGTGCACAGACAAGCCCAATAGCTCCTACGTGCTTATGTTTTAATGCAAGGGCAATGTACCGTGAGATTTTTCAGATTAACATGTGAGAACTGCACTTTAGAATTGTTTTGCAAGTAAATAACATTAAAGTAGGGTGGACTGTGTCAATGAAGCAACGGGAGCAAAGGGGAGCTTTGTTTTGTTAAGCTACACTTTACTCAGGAACTAATTTAGGAACCTGCATTGTTATATCATGTTCTTAGAATACATATTTATATGATATCATGTTATTGGAATACATATGTATATTTATGTTATATCATGTTATTAGAATACATATTTATATTATATCACGTTATTAGAATACATATTTATATTATGTCATGTTATTAGAATACATATTTTAGTATTTCATTTTGTAAATGTTTGGAGAATCTTGTTTGTCCCCTAAAATGGCATGTTTCATGTAGTTAAACCAAACAGAATTCACATTTAAATTAATTTGTTCCCCACTTTTTAATGCAACAAAATGTGAAACAATTCACAGGTGAATACAATACTGTCATATACTGTTCATATCCTTTGTAAAGCTGCACTACTCAGTGTCACCAAAGGATGGCAGTCATGTCAGTTGTTTGAGCGAATCCTCTCTTTACATTTTCTATTAGTCTCCTTGTATTGCTGTCCTGTAGCCAACCCCATGGCATCTGTTAGCTCCCAATCACATGAGGAAGGGAAGAGGAAGAAGAAGAGTGACCATGGTCCAAAGAGAGAATCTGAGGTCTCGGAGGTCCAGGTGGACATTGAGGACCTCACCGCCTCTGGCCACAGTGCCCTTAAGCAGGGGGACTGTGAAAAAGCCCTCAGCTGCTTCAGAAAGGCCTTTAAAGCTTCCACAGAGGTTAATTATCTTATTCTACATCCTTTTGAGGGATCATAAGGGTACAAGTACAAGCGTAAACTCATATTTGTTCAGTTAGGCCAAAGTAGAAATATTGCATTTGATCAAATAGTTACACTGAGGCATATTTATATACGTTTAGCATGACATCATTGCGGTTTATTGCTATGGCAATCCAAAATCTTATTAATTTGTAAAATCTTCTATGAAACATTACACTCTAGAAATGGAGTAGTAGTAGCAGTGAAGTAGGTTTTGTGGATTTCTAGGAAAGATCATGTTTTGCAAATATTTCTAGAGTTGATTAAAGAAAGAAGTAATGTCTATGTGTTGGGCACACTTTCCGTTTCATGTGAACCTTCCATAATGGAGCCATTCTGCACCCACAGCTAAAGGAGACCAGTGTTCAGCGGGCGTGTGCCTTTAACCTGGGCGCCGCCTACGTGGAGGCGGGTAAAGCTCAGAAAGGACTGGACTTCCTTAAGCGAGCCCAGCCGGGAGGGACGGGGGAGTGGGGTGCAGACCTCCAGTTCAACCTGGCGGTAGCCCACGAGAGCCTGGGCAACCACCGCGTGGCGGCCAGTCACTACCTCCAGGCTGCCCAGCTGTACCACGCCCAGGACAACAGGGACAACGAGGGGGACACCTGCGTGAAGATGTCCCACTGCCACACGCTCCTAAAGGTCAGTCCACTTCACGTAGTGCTGGAAGGGGTGTTAGAGGACCATGCAGGCAAGGTTCGTGTCAAAACGAGCAGATGACCAGAACAGCCGTCAGCACTTCATTTACTGGTTATATGTGAGGCTGGTTATATGTGAGGCTGGTATTATGTGAGCTCTAAAAGGCACGGCTGGTTATATGTGAGGTCTAAAAGGCACGGCTGGTTATATGTGAGGTCTAAAAGGCACGGCTGGTTATATGTGAGGCTGGTTATATGTGAAGCTGGTTATATGTGAGGTCTAAAAGGCACGGCTGGTTATATGTGAGGTCTAAAAGGCACGCCTGGTTATATGTGAGGCTGGTTATATGTGAGGTCTAAAAGGCACGGCTGGTTATATGTGTGAGGCTGGTTGTATGTGAGGCTGGTTATATGTGAGGTCTAAAAAGCACGGCTGGTTATATGTGAGGTCTAAAAGGCACGGCTGGTTATATGTGAGGCTGGTTATATGTGAGGTCTAAAAGGCACGGCTGGTTATATGTGAGGCTGGTTATATGTGAGGTCTAA
>JACXGK010004007.1:0-41017 GCA_016801125.1 Novumbra hubbsi | reverse complement strand
TCAGCCAGACTCACTAGGCCCACGGCCGAGCCTGCCATCAGCCAGACTCACTAGGCCCACGGCCGAGCCTGCCATCAGCCAGACTCACTAGGCCCACGGCCGAGCCTGCCATCAGCCAGACTCACTAGGCCCACGGCCGAGCCTGCCATCAGCCAGACTCACTAGGCCCACGGCCGAGCCTGCCATCAGCCAGACTCACCTCTCGTAGGGGAATGATGAGGCTGCACAGGGTCTCCTCCTTGGAGGTGAAGCAGATGTAGTTGGTCGAGACAAACATCTGGCCCAGGATATGCATCTTGTTGAAGGGGGTCCAAAGTGTGCATCCGGTGTGTCCGTCCAGCTTCTCGTCCTTGGGCAGACGGAACAAGGCTCGGTACCGCTCACTCTTTGCTCGGGCATCCAGGTCCCTGGGAGAACGAGGACTAAGACGTTAGTTGACTGAACAGACGCTCACAGTTGGTAAACTAAGACAAAGAACAACTAAGTTGTTTGACAGTATAAAATTACACATATCCAGATGTGGAATCAGCCTGGAGCAGTGGTTGGAAAGTTGGATTTCATGTCTTGAGGGCAATGCGTTTTTTAAGCCTTGGCCAGTGATGCCAAGTTTGGTAGTTCATTGCCGTAGTTTCAGCTGGAGAATAATGGGTTAATAAACATAATCATGTTGTTGGTGTGAAGTAGGTGGCTGTGAGCCAAACTAATAAAAAGGGATTCCAGTTTTACTATCCTTCGGGCACTTTCGAAAAAATAAAATGTTCTCTTCCAATAAAAGACAGGATTTTCTTTTGGCGGTATATACATTTAATAGTCTTATTTAATTATTTATTATTATATCTATATCCCTAAATATATTATATATATAGCCACTAAAGCCTTTTTACATGTTATGCAGCACGTTGTCCACATTGGTTTACTGTAACTGCAAACTCAAAATCGCACCTCAAGGGCAGACACCAGCAAAAACCTCTCAACTACAACAACCAACTTCATGAATGGAGCCCCACCTCTTGAGTGCGGACACCTTCTTCGGGGACTTTCTCTTGAGCTTGGGCAAGGAGCGATCCTGCTCAAAGCCCTCGTTGTCCAGCAGCTGTCGCATGGCAATGTTGGCCAGCTGCTCCATCAGCTTGAAGGTCTCGTTGACGTTCAGGAAGACGGAGAAGACAAGTTCGGCCGCCCGGGTGCTCACCTGAACAATGGTAAGGGGAGACGATGTTGAGGAGAGGTCGACGGGAGGGGACAATGTCTAGTGGCAGTCAAGGTTAGGGTTATGGTTAAGGTTAGAGTTAAGGTAAAACTGAGGCTTACCTTGACGGCATCGGGGAGGAGGAGGGTCGCGCTCTTCTCCAGCTGGGTGATGTCAGCCCAGCGGATCACCACCTTGGCTGGGAGAGGGGAAGGGTTTTATCAATATCTAGCAGTTCCATTCAACACCAACCAAACCATTTGAAAATCCATAATGTAAAAAATGCCTTTTCTTCTTTCAGGGCTTCTTTTAAGAGTAAATAGGTGGAATATATGTAAATATATTAAAACCTGCACATCATTGCTTGAAGGACAACCACCGGCGGATACTTTGCACAAAGTCTGTGGCATTTCGGGAATGTGTACCTTCTTTGCCCAGCAGGTAGGAATAGAAGCAGATGTGGTTGATGCTCAGGTAGAGCCAGCCCTGCCGGGGCACCTTGCCCTTCCAGTAGCTACACGAGTAGTAGTTGACAAGCTTTTCCTCTTCCGGCATGCCGAACAGCTTCCGGAACTTACAGATGGCCTCCTTAAACTTGTCGGTGTCATCGTCCTCCTTCACGTCGTGGTTCTTGTTGTACTCCGCGATGATGCCCTAAGGGGAAAATGCATCTCTTTATCTCCTCCCCCGGATTCTGCCGTCTCTCTCCTCCCCCCGGATTCTGACGTCTCTCTCCTCCCCCCGGATCCTGCCATCTCTCTCCTCCCCCGGACCCTGCCGTCTCTCTCCTCCCCCCGGACCCTGCCGTCTATCTCCTCCCCCCGGACCCTGCCGTCTATCTCCTCCCCCCGGATCCTGCCGTCTATCTCCTCCCCCCGGATCCTGCCGTCTCTCTCCTCCCCCGGATCCTGCCGTCTCTCTCCTACCCCGGACCCTGCCGTCTATCTCCTCCCCCGGATCCTGCCGTCTATCTCCTCTTAATAAAACACAACCAGCCTAGTAACCCCCTACGCAGTCCAAAGTATTTCTGTAATGTAAGCAAAAAAAGAAGATATGGATGATACTACTATGAAGTACCTGAACTTTTCCCTTGACAAAGGTAGTGATGTCATTCTCATTCTCAAAGATCGAGAGCGTTTGCAGGAGGTTCTGCTCCAGCCATTCCCAGTGCTCCGTGATCTCCTTACGGGAGCTTCCTAGAGAGGGGAAGGGCACAGACAAACATGGAGATTCATAACAACAATCGATTGCATCCTCCCTTCCTTCTCATGTCTCTTTGGTGGACAATGTCGTTCCATCTCAACCAATAGGTTTTTGAGAAGGAAGCAAGGTCGCAATTTTAAAATATATAACTTTGTTGGAATGGTAACCTGCTCTGCTGTATGCAGTAAGGCCAGTCAGTTAATGATGGACAGTACAGAGAGATTAATCAGTTATGCAGGCAGCTATTTTTGACTAATCTTGACAGCCCATTTAGTGACACCACTCTATGGTCCCAGACTAGTCCCTTCTGCTCTGGCTAAACAACCGCTTTAATAGCTAAATACCCCTTTTAATTTTTTTTATAAAATGACTAAATAATAATGCCTTGAAATAATGACTTTGATTCATGGAACAGCATCTCTTTGCAAACCTACAGTGCTGCCTCTGTTCACTGTTGATCTCTTAGCAATATTAGTGATAATATCTGGAAAACTGCCGGCTCCACTTTCTGCTGCAGCTGGCGAACATGAAGAGGAAAGTGGGTGGAGGAGCGATGAGGAGAGAGGGTGGAGGAGCGATGAGGAGAGAGGGTGGAGGAGCGATGAGGAGAGAGGGTGGAGGAGCGATGGGAGGAGGTGGAGGGGCGATGAGGGGGGGGAGGAGCGATGAGGAGAGAGGGTGGAGGAGCGATGAGGAGCGAGGGTGGGGAGAAATGAGGAGAGAGGGTGGGGAGAAATGAGGAGCGAGGGTGGGGGAGCAGTTGCCATTTCAAGGCCAGCCCTCAGGAGGATTCCCCCTGGTCTTTCGATTCAGAGAGGGAGAGGCTCTTTATCTCTTCCTCACTACCTTCTCTCACTTAAGCAACAACCACGTGCTTAGACCCACACAAACATGTCAAAGCAATAACATGTCCCAATTTGACCTTTGAAATCCACAAACACACACACATTGATCCACCCTTTTTCCTCACCAATAAAGTTACGCAACAGACTGTTCCTTTGAGTCAGTCTTCAGTGAGTGTGGATCCTGGGTGTGAGTAAGTCTCTAGTTGTCTGTTCACGTTGTGTCACTACCCCTTAATCTATAGTCGCTCATCAAGTCTGGGAGTGCAGCCTTCTGTTGCGGAATCCTATCTTACATTGCTGAGGCCTCAGGCTACTTCCACATGATTTTACAGCGTCACGGTGAGTGTGTGTGATTGCATCAAGGCTCCCTTTGAAGTAATAAAAGGTCCTTGTCACACACTGGGGCTGAAGTAACACAAAGTAAAGAGTGTGCCGTTGATTCCAGTCACCTGTGTCCTAGCCCTTTAAGAGCAGGGGACAATGGCGGACAGCTTGGCATTTGGGGGCCGTCACGACAACAGGGGGATATGCAGGAAGTGGGAACATGCTGCAGAGAGGGCATCATGGGATCGGGGGCACACAGTAACCACACCCCAAATAAAGAATATCACATACACACACATCACATAAAAAATACATCACAAACACACACACACCATGAGCGATGAGCCAGTAGATAAGGGAGTGAGGTGTCTGGTAGAGGATCCTGTAGGGAGCCACTCGAGCGCTGGAGTCCAGCACAACGTCCAGGGTTCCCACCAGCAGGCCTGGAGCGGAAGAGAACAGGAAACGGAGACAGGGGTTCCGGGTTAGGAAAGCTGATGCAGTGGAACAGCTGGCGGTTCTGTACACAACAGCTTAGGGAACAGGAGGAGGGTTAAGGTATACAAAACAACAACATATCCAATCCAACCAAGTCATGAATACCAGTCTTCGCCTTAACAGCAAGACTGATGCCCTATACTCAACAGTGGTGTTTCTGTATCAGGACGCACATCCTCCACCGTGACTGCGGATGCATTAACCCTGATTAGACCCCTTAATGCTTTCAATGAAAGGCCCTTCATGGAGCCCATCAGCTATGAGATCACCCCGTATAAAATAAAGGAGGTCTTTTAAAGGAGCGTCAAGCTGAAGGCCAGCTGTGACTGTCCGGATTCACATTCTGAGACCAAAACGAGGACAAAGTGAGAGGCTCATATCCCAGGCAGCTCAGCCCAGTTTGACGTGGGCGTCAATGCCGTCGTACCAGGGTGGGAGGGGTGGGGAGAGATGGACCGGGCCAATGGCATCAAGCTCATATTCCACCGGTGCCACGGATCGATAGGAGAAGGTGAGGGAAAAAGTCACCTGGGATGAAAGGACAGATGATAAACCTAATGGAGGAGGACCGAGGAAAGATGGACAGACTGGTGATTGACTGCTACAACGCAGCAGGGCGGGTGAACAACGCAGAAGAGGGCTGGATACAAAGCAACAACAATACACTTGTTGCTTTCTTGTGTCTTCCTTATTCGCCCTATTCCCGTCCAATGGCGACGCATAACCTCAAGGGTTGAAGATACTAATCGGAAGATTAAGAACCAGTACCCTCGCCATTCCTAAAACATTCCCGAAAACGACTAACGTAATATATATGCTAGCCTACCCAAAAGGCTCTTGCTGTGAATACGGAATAGTCTTGTTTTTCATGCGGCATTGGTCTAAAGCGGATGGGGGGTTGACGCTTTAAACTTATACCTTCAAACAGACTCAAACCAATTTCTTACTGGTTGGATACATTGCAATTGCCACAGACAGATTTGGAGGGTGGTGGCAAAAGCATGTTTCTCTGAGTCAGAGATAAAGATAGACAGGCACTTGAAGGCAAGCCTGTCTTCCAGTTGTCCGAGATCATCCTGAGCCACTCGACGGATACATCTTCCCTTCCTGGATAATGTCTGACTGCGGGAATGTAGGGAAGTCTCAACTCCACTGACAACGGACAACAGCTGTGACTTGGGTGGTTCAGAGGAATGATGAAAATGACGTCTACACGACTGCTACGGCATCCACAATAAGGGTATGCCATCGCTACTACCCACTGCGTCCTCCATTGTTGGTACAAATAGTTTGTTGGAGGGAAATACTTCAAATATGGCCCTAGATCACTGTAGGAAACTGGGTTCTGACAATACCACTATTGCTATATTGTTTCCACTGCAAAAATCGAAAGCAGGAAACATACCAAATCCTTTGGTCTTTTAAAAACCTTATGAATACGAGTCAATGTTCCACACCAAAGAATAAAAGTTTAAATGAATGACTCTTGATGGCAGTGTAATAATGATCGTTTCCATCATTAAGGTGATTTCTCTAAATACGTTACATATGCTTTGTGTTTTGAATCCATATAGTTAAGGCTATATGGTGTTCACATTTACTCTTTATTCAAACATTCCGTATATTCTTCAGGTGGATGAAGCATAGCTGATTGCCCCTTTAAAAGCCCACCTACTATTTACATAACATTAGCGCAGACACTAAAGCTGCTGTTATTCTCGTAGCGGTTAGGTTTATTGAACCTTATACAGGATGTTACATGCCGTGGTAGGCACCAAAGGTCTTAAAATGTCCAAACCTGTTACAAGGTTCAACCTGTTGTTCCTGTAGAACAGATTATTTTTCTCCAATTCTCCACCCCCATGGTTGCACATTTTTGTTCTAGACCAGCAGTAACACATGCTGTCAACGTTCAAGAGCTTGACAACTGATTAAGCAGCCGAATCAGTGTACTTGTTGTGCTAATGAGTGTATGCCTGCTGGTACCCAGGACTGGAGTCAGTGCACAGGTCAGCCAGGGCATGACCTGGACACAGCTGTGTCGGGGGTACACACAGGTGGTTAAGACACAGGAAGCACAGGTGTTAAGCACAACAAAGGACACCACTGAAGTGAGACCCACAGGAAGATTACACCCACAACATCCTGTGACTTGTTCGAATGCCTGCAACCCACAGCTCACAAAGCAAGGCCGTTACTGCAAAACCGCAGCTGGAACATCTACACCGATTGAGAGAAAAGAATGAATTGTTTTATACAGGAAACTAAATGACTTTCCACATTGCATTACTTTGGTTTAGATCAGCAGGGGCATTTCCTTTAAGATCACAGGAGTGAACGCGAAGCATGGTGTGTGTGGTGGGACGAGGACCCGGGATCTATTGCCCAGCTTTGACCAATAAATCTATGCACAGTCTGGTCACACACACACACACACACAGGTGATAAGCCTAGATATATACCAGAAACAAAAAACAACATGCACAGAAACTAAGCAACAATGAGAAATACTTTCTTTGTTGTGGGTGAACAGCAAAACATGAGCATGACAGCTTTTGTGTGCTGCAATGACAGAGCGGCATCACATGATGTTTTCTACAGATTGGAGAAGCGAGGGCCAAGGCTGCCCGTTGTTACATGGAAATGCTTCTTTTTCAAGATGGTGGGATGGTTCCTTATTTCCAATTTTAGAAAGGAAAACACAAATTTGAGCAAGAAAAGCAATACTTTTTCACTACAATTTCTGTTCGGTCTTCATCCTGCTTTCTGCCAGGCCTCTTGTCTCCAGGCACTGATACAGCATCTTATCAAACCCATGGCGAAAGAATCAATATTGTTTCAAATAACAGGAACCCGATAGGGTCCGGTGATGGAACACAGTACCTGTTGATGTTTTTTTTTTTAACCCAATGCCCTGTAACACATCGGAATCCAGTGTTTTTCCTTGCCATGTTTTGAGTTTATATGTATAAAGGTCAGAGGTCACCAGAAGTGGCAGATGACTATATGTTTTGAGGGGGAGATGCTGACTAGGTTACGAAGGTATAGAGAGAAATTGAAGTCCAGGCCAAGTGTCCATCTGGGTTGAGTCTGCACACGTCACCTTACATGTAGCCCAATCTCAGTTACATGTCACAACAACATCTAAATGACATACTCCAATACCGTGAAATATTGGGAGTGTGATTTGAGGGACTGAGTCAGAAGCCCAGGAATTATTTTCTTACACCTTACTTTGATTGAAGGGGAAATCAGATGCCTACAAGAAAACACAGCGGTTTCTACAGTATTGCAGTAACCCTTCAGGACTTAAACGTTGATTCCTTCCATCTTGTGTGACGTAGCCTAACGAGCGATTGGCCCAAGTCCTCTCCCATGTGCCCCGGGTAGACCAGGCGCTGGCTTGATGCCCCCCCCCCCCCGCTGGGAGGGAGGGTTTACTGGGCAGCGCCTGCCGGCGAGCCCAGGATTTCTGCAACTCCTCTCGGAGATCCAACTGGCCCTTGGCATTGCCCGACATTTACATAACAATGACATCATCCCAAATAGCTTCACGCATCGCGGCAACAGTCGCTAGCGCCTGCAGAAAGACTAACGGGAGGGTGCAGTGGGAGGGTGCTGTTTTAAGGGCTAGGGGGGCACAGCCGTGGCCGCTGTCCTTTGGTGGAACGTTGCCCGACATGTTTTGTCGCTGACCAAATAAATGAGATACTCGGAGGCCATTTTGGCTCCCCGTGTCTGTCGCGCCACCGGCTGACTGGCACCGAGGAGGCAGCGACACAGACTGGCACAGAGGAAGGCAACACACACAGCAGCAGTGGAACAACACGGTTCATCTCCCCTTTGACCCTCTATGACCGGGCCGGCCAAGATATGTCGATATCAGAACCCGCTCTACTGCTCTGAGACCATGACTTGAACGGAACTGGTCCACCCTACCTGCGCAACCCAATATTCAGCGACCTGGGTCGTCAGAGACGCTAGGAACTCGTTCACAGACATCAGTGCACGTCCGCCTGAAGCGGATGAGACCACTGCGATTTGCGCGAACATTGCCTGGCAACAGGGCCATTGCCCCTCCGTAACTAGCCACATATAAAACATCTCTGTGCTAATTCTTCCTAACGTACCTCCCCTCTCGCAACCTCCGTGTCCTAGTTCAGACGGCTTTCTTGAGGGAGAAGATGGGGGGGGGGGGGGGGGTGGCGAACAAGCAATGATTCAGCATGTACTATGCACGCGTGAAAGAACAGGTTCAAGCAGTGTCCGTGTGTCTTCCACACTCTGTGCGGGCGTGTTGTCTCGTGGCATTCAGCACGTGGCCAATCAACAGCCGTTTTAACATTCCCTGTGTATGCAAGGATCTAATCGCTAACAACCTGCAGATTATTTTCTATCGATCTGAGCCTGATGGTGGTCCCAAGTGCTGGGATTGGTCATGGGAGATGTCCGGGTTTATTTTAGCTAGCTAGCGGCCTACTGACATTATGATTGAATGGAACTAACCACAGTCAACAACAAGTAATCAATGCATTTCTTTTCTTGTTTGTATATTGGTTCAGTGGTTAAAAATGTGCATTTTAAAATTATGCTCATTAAGCTTAACCAGAGAACCGTACATGAGCAATTAAGGTTAATTGTCTTGCTCAAGGGCACGACAAATACTTTTTTGCTAGATTGAAATATGATATATAGATTTGTTTGGTGGGAAAAAGGCCAGGAATTTCAGTCTTATCAGGCAGGATCCAATTTTTGGTCCAAATCATGACCTCCCAACGTGACTCATCATTAGACCAATGGCATTACATCTTGGTAAATGTTTGGGGTCTGCAACCAGCCAATCCGACTGAAACTTTAAAAAGGACCTTTAACAATATGCATGTTTCCATATTTTTTTTAAAACAGTGTATATTAGATATACATTACGTATTTCTAAATAAGACAAGGCAACATTCAACTTGATGAATGATTTGACGAACAGGTTAATTCTGAAAATGCTGGATCTCTAAGGCAGCGATTGTACCAATTACCCAAAATCTGTCGGGCCAGTGGGACTCGAAGATACTGCGCGTGTACGAAGACCGAACCGCACTCTCTTGGAAAACACAAGGGCCTAGTAGACACGATGAGATCAAAATGACACCCGCGTGTTTTTAGCTTTAGTAGGGCAATTTGGGTGACGTGCCTCTACTCATTCATGCGTTTACAGTCGACCCCCCCTCCCACACACACACACACACACACACACAAAATGTCTTGGTCACTACCGTTAACACCTCTTGAAAGTGACAGCTGTTGTAATCCGTCACTTCACTCCACATCCAACCGTAACTGTCACACAGTCACCCCAACAACATATTTGCGGAGTAAATACTCTACAGCCGCAATTGCATGAAATAACCTATGTTTTAGAGACAAACAATGGCTAAATCCACGGCAGACAATTCAACGTTTCTTACCCGCTAGTCCTCCTCCGCTATCCCCGTGGCCCTTGCGTTTCTGGAGGATGAAATAAGGATTTGCTCGCTCGGTTATCCACAACGCTCCCGCCTGCAACACCTCTTCGGGGTTGACCCACATCTTCCTCCCGTTGATTTCGTTAGGAGCACATCAAATCCAGCTGATTGAAACGGTGCTGCTAAAAAAAAATTCTGATTAGGTATTGGCAGTGTAACCACAGCTTGGTGGCGGTGTGGCTATATAACCACCACAGCATATGTCGCCGTATTTATCAGAATATAGACAATATTTGACTTGAAGGCGCAATAAGGCATAGGCCAAATCGTCGGTTCCAAAAATACGCGCTCCAAACTTCGGTGTATGGCCGCCTACCGTGATAAAGGTGATTTCATGCCAGCTGTGCACGCCGAATAATCCACAAATTGTTTCCGACACAATCAGTCGAAATCGAATCCCATTGGCAAATGTATCTCGGTGTTGTACGCATAACAACCGAATCAGACAGGTTTATGCAAGGTTGAAGACGAGCGACGCTCTGGTTGAGTCTTTGTGTTCATCCAGTGTGGTTATAACCTCTGTAAGGTGCGAATCGATCCCACCGACGCTATCTTGTTCCTAGAACGTAAACTATTTTAGAATTATCATTGGCAAGAGGCTAAAGTATATGCCCAAGTACGTTATAGCCTATATATATATATATATGTAAGTAGGTAAATCACACGCCAATAGATATATATATATATATATGCTGCTTTCAAATCCAACAACAATACAAAGCAAACAACTCTCTAGCGCCGCTACCGCACAGCACTGTACAACAACACGCGTCACGGAGTGGCCACATCTATACGTCACCTTTGTGGGAGGAAAATGCGTACCAGCTCCACATATTAAAAAATAAAGGCCAAAATAATAACTGTAGACATGTATGTTATAGTCTATTAATATAGACTTGGTTACTGTGTAAAAATGGCAGTCTATTTGGTAGTCTGGTTAATTTTGACAATGCATGGCAATTTGTCATCTGATTGGCAACCAAATCAGGCTGGCCTTGTATAATGTTGTCAACTATTCCTTTAAGTTCCTTTCATTTGTTTTAGCATTTTTTTGAAATATTATGAATATATATATATTTATATTTAAAAAAAAAATTGTTTAAACAATTATTTTGTTTATTGGGTTTATGGGCTACACTGACAAGAGCTTGAGACAAAAACTATTTTACTTAAGTAAACAGACGGAGTTATTCAAGAAAAAAAAGAATGTATTGGTTTATTGGGTAGGGATAAAACATAGATCTGTTAAATGTCCAATTAGTCAGAGAGGGCTGAAAGTGTACAAGGAAATCCTGTCCAGTCAGGCGGTGCATTGCATCACACCCCACAAAGACACACTAATGTCTTCAATTAGATGAAAGTGTGGTCGGTGGTAAACGGAAGGTGCTTAGCAGGGATTGTTTTTGTCTATGTGGGTTTAGCTTAGCTAAACTGACTGCAGTTTAGGTTTTGCACCTGCCCTCAAAGAGGGGGGCACTTTAGAATTTGCGGTTTCAAGTAGACTTTCCCTTGACAGACCACATCGAGTTAAATAAGTTGAGGCTGCAAAGGCAAACCAATGTTGCTGCGCCTTTTGTATTACTGGGTCAGACAATACAAGCAGAGGCAGGCACAGTTGCATTGTTGGGGACTGTTCTGCATCAGTGAACACTGTTTGGTGGAACAGAGTCACCCACAGACCTAGAAGCGGATTCACTGTACACTGATTCACTGATTGGAACTTTACATTGGGAGGAACAAACCCAATGACCTGGAAAGATCCCCTATTTCAAATCAGACGAAGTTGACTTTTCTTGTTCCCTTGGCTGAAACTGTCTATCCCCTACTGGCCTGTTCTGTTTGGTGTGGTGTGGGAGCAAGGAGTTTATGTCGCAAAAACTTTTGACTTTCATTTATTGCCATGAGACAAGCTCCCCTCGACAGCCAGGGGATTTCATCTGTTTTTTTTATTGGCTGGCAGACATCAGAAATTTAGGCTTTCATGGTTCTCTCACAGTCCCAGTCGAGTTAAGCCTTTCTTGGCTGAGTTGGTTGTGAAGATTTGCTTTCTGCTTGGCTGGAGGGGCTTTCACCACAGATCTCTGTGTTCCTTAGCTTTACTTCTGGCACATCTTCAAATCCTGGTTTTAAAAGACACCCTTCCCTTTAAAGTATCAGAAGCAGAACTGGTGGTTTTTCGTTGAATGGAAATGTACCTTTGTCTATCCCCCGTTCAGTTCTTAGCGACTTAGAAGCTAAAGAATTGGAAAGAAACAAAGAGATGAGAGAAACAAACGAACAAATAAATGATTGCCATAGTACTGATTAGACCAAAAACACATGGTAAATGTCATAGTTTGGCCATTAGGGATTCATGGAAACTAGATCAAAGAGGAAGATTTATTACTTATATTTAAGAGATTTGTTCCACACTCAAGGAATAGAAGAGCCTTTGAAACAACCACATGCTGATCAAATTGGCCAAATAGAAAGAGGCTTTCAAAACAGTGTGCATGTTTGACGATGGAATGTTGTGTCTTATTTTAGAGTAAATTGTTTTGCAATATTGTCAAAACACGAGCCTACAAAATAATATGAAACATATGAACTCCAGTAGCAATGTAGCAGTTTAGACTTCTTTTGGTCATTTTTTGTATGTAGGCATGATTCATACACATGTCTATGGCTGGAATGGATTACGTTTATGAATGCAGTACAGTTTCCCATAGTTTGAAACCCCAGAAAGAAGTACCACCAACAACACAATGGTTCAAACTGAACTCTGTCAAACCGAGAACTGTACTTTCACTAGTAATTTCTGAGGTCAGAGTTATTTTACTTAAATGTCCCCTTGTGTCGGAAACAAACAAGCTCTCAGCTACTGTATGGGACTGCCCGGCAGACAGTGAACGCATTATACAACATGTTTCTATGTCATCTCCAGTCTATACATTAGCTAAACAAGTTTAGAATCTCCAATTACGTATGTATAAATCTAAGCATATTTGGCAATGCATTTACTAATAATGGAGAATGTGGCCACTGAAAGTGGGCCAAGTCTCGATGTGAGATTGATGGAATAGATTACTTCTGCATTCATACTTTCAAACAACGGGGAAAGTTGCAGGGCTGAGGTGCAGTCTAGTTATTCCCCTGTAATTTCAGAGAAAGCGTCGTACGCCCACGGAAATGCAACTACATATTCACATTAAAGTCATGTAGGTACTCTTACAGTAGTAAACGCATTAATCAAAACTGCCCCCCTGCCCCAATAATCAAAGCCCTGATTCCATCCTAAACCTATTCAGTAGAGGGGCTACATTAACATGCTGTAGGCTAATGCTTATGGGTGTTTTGTGTTGACGAGTCGAAAACAACATGACATATTCCAACAGAATTGTTTTGAAAGCCCCTTGCTGTTTGACCCTTCTATCAGCATGTGATCTTTTCCATTTCTTGGGGGCTATTCATTTTGATCCAGTTCCCTTAACCCCTCAGTGGCTAAACATGAACATAAACAGTGTCCCTTGGTTATAAACAGTGTTGGGGCAATCCTCAATTTGAGGGGGTTTTCTTCTAGCCAAACAGTTTATGAGCGCATAAAAATACCCAACAGTTTAGGTGTTTCTTGTTTGTGTCTAGAGATGAGCACAAGAGGATGCTTTAACTGTTTAAACCATCACATGTCAGTTTCATATCCTCCCGATGTCTTTCACTGAAATTATCCCATATCCCCTGACATCATCTGAAGCCTCAAGTCCAGAAACGTTGCCATGGGAAAATTGGCCAAAAGTCAGATTGTGTTATAGCAACATTATCGTTAAATTTTCTCCATGGTTACTACATCATTGATAGTGAGTCTAGTGTTTGAATTCAACAATACACTCATACAAACAACTGGGTGTCTCGTGGGTGTTAGAAGCACTTATTAGCTTGGGTAAGTTCAGGTAACGTAACAGGTCAACAACCGGTTTCAATATCAGTCCTGACATATGAATCAGCATGAAGCCATATTAGGTACATCTGAAATTAGGCAGAGACCCCTAACACTACTCTAGGTCCAGGGGCTGACCAGAGGTCCTGCTATGGTTGCTTGTATATATAGCATATAATCCTATGAGGCACCTGTCCAGCAGGCGCTAACGATGTTCAACCTCTTCCTCGAACCAGAGACATGAGAGAGCAAATTAGAGCCAAAAACAAAATACAAATCTTCTGCCCTTGAGGACCATGAGGTAGCAATGCTGTGCCGGCAGGATGGACAACTCAATTCCTGCAGAGTTTGCATTGATTATTTCATTTTCCTCACCCATCCCATTTATGTGAGGTCCAGTTTGCACCAATGTCGTTGTTATTTTATCAACCTGAAGGACCAGGGATGTTGAATTTAGTCAATCACTGAATTGATCAATTAGCTCAGTCGATCACTGAATTGATCAATTAGCTCAGTCAATCACTGAATTGATCACTTCACTAATGGAATACATTCAGCACACTTGGCGTTCCATGTCAGTTCCGTCCCAATCTACCAATGCCTTTTTATGATACAGTGTCCTCTTTTGGTCAACTTCAAGAACTACACATTTTAGTACCTCAAAACAAGGTTGTAGCAAAGTTAGGCTTAACCCAGCAGATGGCAATGTATCCTCATGTTTAGTGCACAGCAGCGACGACCATGTTGATGTCCTTTAGACAATAGGAACCAGTAATTTTGAACACCTCTATTTAAGTTTTATAGCAATGGTTATTAATGTTTCGATTTAAATAGTCTTCATTACAGTTCCCATGCTTTTTTCGTTTTTTTTAAAGCAATGGTATTAATGTCCCTAACATCCTTTTCTGAACAGTATAAATACCCGGTAATGCCTGAGCCCGCTATGCGGACCAAGTGCACTAAATTATATAAAATCAACATCCCCTTATAATGAGCTACAGGTTCGACTTTCTTCGACTATCTTCGTTATCCCCGCCCATGTCACACGAAAAGCTTGCACCGCGCGCACAGCTGACAGAAGACAACATTGCAGGCCAGTTGAGGCGATATGCTGGAGCACCGCTTCAGGCAACTCTTTGAAAACATCTCTGTCAACAACCCGGAATTTCGGTTGATCCGAAACAGAGACTAAGGTTAACCGGTTGTTCTAACAACGTGACTTTTTTTGCATTTCAACTTTACTTTGTAGTGATAAATCGTGTAGTCTTCTAGCTTGGAAAGAGTGGGAAAGCTACCAGCGAGGGTGTAGCTTATAGGCTTGGTGCACCTTTGGAGGCGAGGGAAACACTCGCACCTTGCTAGATTCTCGGACTGAACATGGCAGTGTCCCTCATCCAAGCCTGCCGCAGTCTAGCTCTCTCAACATGGCTGCTATCTTTTTGCTTCGTTCATTTGCTGTGTCTGGACTTTACGGTGGCGGAGAGAGAAGAATGGTACACTGCGTTTGTCAACATCACCTATCTGGATCCCGTTACTTCAGAAATCAAAACAGAAAAGACGGAGTGTGGACGCTATGGCGAGCACTCCCCCAAAAAAGAAGCTAGAGGACAAGTGTTGATGCCTTCGCTCTTGCGAGAGAGACAGGCTTGCGACCCAGACACTAAATATCCCCTGCCTCCTCAAGACAATGCCTGGGTGGCGTTGATAGCTGCAGGGAATTGTACATTCAGAGACAAAATTCGCAACGTGGCTGCTTTTCACAATGCATCCGCTGTTATTATATACAACGTGGGCTCCAGTAATTTGAACGAAACCATAACAATGCCCCATCAAGGTAAGATGACTTTCGGGAGGAAAATGTATCAACAGCCTCTCATGACGGTGACACGCTGTGTTAGTTGTATGAGCTTGCAGTGTCACATGTACTATGTTTTGCCCTTTATAACTCGGCAGCTGTACTGTTTTGTTATTACCATTTTTTAGGCAGTACACAATTCTGAAGACTGGCCAGGCTTTTGTTTCAGGACTAAGCTGTATTGGGTGCTCTCACACAAAGTCCCTTTTAAAAGGAACCAATATCAGTTTTCTTCAAAGTTAACTCTGGGGAGATAAAGAAAGGACACTCCTTGCCCTTCCATGAGGACTCCGCTCTTCACTTTAACGTGTTTCTTTATTAGGAAATAAACCAAGATATTTTCCCAACATTCACTCATGCACTAGTGAATACACCACACAGAACATTGCCCACCATCTGTTTTACCATTTCTATAAAATGGTACACGTAGAACCCTTTTCACGGAGGCACAATAGAATCCTCTAGACCCCATTGTGACTTTCCCGCTCCAGCCTGTTTGGTTGGCCGATACCATCTCACTATAATTTGGTAAACCCATTGTCAGTGTCCGCTGGTGTGTGGAGATGTATTAATGAACCGGAGTGGAGAGCAAGAAACTAAGTATCTATTTCTCTCTACCACAGAGTTCTATAATGGGGGGCCTGCATATTTATTATTTATATTAATTTATTTCTCACACAGGGATGTCATGCAGGCATAGACTCCACCCAGATTCTAAACACTATTAATACAAGCCTCCCTGACTGGATGGTGCACAGACCAATGAGTAGATAGTCCACCCGGCTCGTTTAATGCATATAAAGTTCCTGCCCGCATTGAGTGTCTGTCAGAGAGTGTCTGTCAGTGAGTGTCTGTCAGTGAGTGTCTGTCAGGGAGTGTCTGTCAGCGAGTGTCTGTCAGCGAGTGTCTGTCAGCGAGTGTCTGTCAGCGAGTGTCTGTCAGCGAGTGTCTGTCAGCGAGTGTCTGTCAGCGAGTGTCTGTCAGCGAGTGTCTGTCAGCGAGTGTCTGTCAGCGAGTGTCTGTCAGTGTTCTGCTGATTATGAGCCGCGTCTGAGGTTGAGTCCGGGGTTGCCATGGCCGGGGTTCTGACGCCAGCTGGAGCACTCGGGCGGCGTCTCTCACAGGCTCCCATGCCATCTCGAAATCGCCCCCCTCCTTGGCCATCTGACCAAGTGGGTGTCGGCCCCATGACAGGCTTCCGGCCATTGTTTCCGCACGACGTGGATGTTTCCAGTCAGAGACAACAAAAATCACTGAGAAAACGTAAGACTTATGACCTAGAGAGACATTTTGGAGCCCATCTCCCCCTGAGCCATTCACGACGGAACCGAGGACAAAGAGCAGGAGAGGAGAGTGGAATGAGGTTCGGTAAATAAATATTCATGCAAGAAGGAGTTAGCACAGTAATTTTTTTCCTCCCAAAGTGTATCTCCATTTTTGGGTTGTAAAGTTGGAATCCTACTTGGCAAGAGCTTGGCGAGCGTGTGTGTGCGTGCACGTGCACGTTCTGTTAAAAAACAGTACATGTTTTTATTGGGTAGATTAACTGACAGGCAGACAAACTGACCCATTCAAACTCCACAGTGAATAGGTAATCTATGATAAACCTTTATATGTCTAGTCAACATAAAGCAGCGGTTGCTATGACAGCGTTTCCTCACACTACTCATTTCATGGTGTGACAAGTTTAAGGCGACAGGTTTAAGACGAACCAGCTGTGGGAGTCTCTCCATCGGAACGTCTGAGTCAGTCGTTCCCCCAAAACACATCCAGTGGGCATTCTAATCAGTTGGATATGTTATCCCTACTCAGTGAGGTGTATCCATTGGGCCTGGGTCCAGTACTCAAAGCCCACAGGCTTTATAAGACACAGCTGGAGGGATGTGGCTGCAGATATTCCACAGTGAAACACTCGCGTATCTTTGCTGGGTTTGCCTTCTGACTCGGCGTTTGAACGTTTGCTGGTGGTGTTGTCAACTCTCGAATGAGAAGCCTATGGTCTTTAGGTCCCCTTTAGGACCCTAAGGGATATGGGCTCTCTCCGTGTACGGACAGGTTGCGCTCCAATTTGCTCTGTAAGTTTTGGTAGATATATATCGCTGCCCTGTGTCTCTTCCTTCCCACTCTTTTCCCTTCCCTATTCACCCATTTATCATCCAGAGAGCCTCTCTGCACATTCCTTTATCATCCATAGAGCCTCTCTTTCCATTTCTTGGTCATCCACAGAGCCTCTCTTCTCAGTCCTTTATCATCCACAGAGCCTCTCTTTCTCAGTCCTTTATCATCCATAGAGCCTCTCTTTCCATTCCTTTATCATTTATAGAGCCCATTAAGCACATTCCTTTTCACAACATCTAGTCTGCTCTCACGACTGACAGCAAAGAGGAATCACGCCTAGTTGCCCCCGGTGTGTCTGAGCGGATCTCCGCTTCGCTGTGTTTACTGTAGCTCTGGGATGACTGGGGAGCATCGCGCCACTGGACCGGAAAACCGAGCCCCCCCATCGCGCGGCCCCCACCCCCCCCCAACCCCACTGTCTGCCAGCCAGGGCTGGTCTGGTGTGCCGTGGCGTCCCAACCCATCACCCTGGCAGCACGCCGCTCCACCCCACCTTCGTCACTGCATCTGAAAGGTCACCTGAGGTCAGCAGGTGACGCTGTGGCGTGTGCGTCATCTTCCCAAATGTCACTCCCCAGGCTGCTAGGAGGGGGGGGGGCTCCCGGCTCCTAGTAAGGACGCGATGAAAGAAGAGTGAGACACCCTATTGTGACCCTCCGTTCTTGACAGACTTCCCCCTCCAGCCCCTCAAGACGATAGGGTCCATCGGAGAGGCGGCCCCTGGGTGCCTGTCGAATATAGGAATAGAGGAGAGAATGTCTGGGCCTGCTGGCCTGCCTCCTCCTACGGGTCAGAACTCCAGACTGACAGACCGTCGGACGAACGTAGGGAGGTGGTGGGGGGCGTGTTAAATCCACAGAAAGTATGTGATTTTTTTCGTCCTCTGTTTCTTTAATAGTACCTCATGTTGTAAATCAGATGTACACAAATGCGCAAGCCACATCTTAAAGGCCGCCTATCCATTATTTTGCGTGCCAGGTATAAAGTAATGCAGTGCCTTGTGGCACACCTTGCCAGTGTGAATGATCAACTGGAAGGCCAAGGGAGGAGTGGAGAAAAGAGTGGTTCTTTTGGGAGTTACTGTATCTCTCTGGTGTAAAGAGGGCGGGGCAGCTGAGGAGAATGGACTGCAAGGGGCAGAAGGACTGAGGGGGAGAAGACTAAGAGGGAGAGGGAGAAGGACTGAGGGGAGAGGGAGAAGGACTGAGGGGAGAGGGAGAAGGACTGAGGGGGAGAGGGAGAAGGACTGAGGGGGAGAGATGGAAGGACTGAGGGGGAGAGGGAGAAGGACTGAGGGGGAGAGGGAGAAGGACTGAGGGGCAGAGACGGAAGGATTGAGGGGGAGAGGGAGAAGGACTGAGGGGGAGGGATTAATGTCAGAAGAGGTTTTTGGTGACGGCAGAGAGATGGATAGAGATGAAAAGTAAAAGAACAGTCATCTCTGTGAATGGATGAGGGCCGTATTATCTGTGGACACGACAGACAAGAATCTCTTCTGTACTTCCTCTCTTCTCCGCTCTCTCTTGCTTCTTAGTTTGGCCCCACCTGTGACAAGGAAAAGATACAGGGCCCTTTCTTTCTGAAAACACAGAGGTCTGTGTGGATGGAACACATGAATCCTATCAGGGTTTATCTTTATTTAGCGATTTGACATTTGCGGTCTGGTTTTAATATAGAGAGCAATGAGCATGTGAAAGAACATTTCCGGACAAGTAATTCTGAACAAGTGATTAGATTACTGGATGACTCGGGTCACATCCTCGTTCAGAACCTAGACATTTTCTTTTTTAGTCTCTGGTTGCTTTAGCCAAAAACTATATTATGCAGCCTCAAAGTCAGTTGTCACAGACACAAATCCAGTTTGTGAGTCTGTCGATTTTTGTTGTTATGTGGGTACTATTTGCAGCGTGGTCAGTGTTTCATGTTACTTGGGGGTTATATACACAAATGAAATGTTGCTCAGGGCCCCCAAAAGGTTGGGCGTAACTCGTTACCGTAGTCAGGCTACTTTTTAATGGCAGCGAGTAATGTGACACGTTAGTTGTTTGATTTATGCATTCAATATCCTTCGGTGTATTACATTTTATTTTTTGGAAAGGTATTTTCATCAGTGTACAATGCCACAGCTAGGATCTATCTAATATTGATGTCTAAACATATGTGGCTGAATAAGCCTGACCTGAAATTGTGGAGGCACGAGTTTCTTACTAAAATAACAAAATGCAAATATTGTTTCTGATTATGGTATATATCAATCGAGATGATGATAGAATTGTTCACACTTTCTGTATAGGCTAATAAACAATGATTGATAATGCTGGAGACTGATAATGACTATGCATTGCCTGACAATGTAATAATATAATAACCGTTAAAAGGTTCCAAGACGTGAATATAAAAACAAAGGACTTATCCTAAAGTAACATAATGCCTTAATTTGTACAGCATATTGGAATTGTAACTAAACGTAATTAGTTACTTTTCAAGTAACACTACTACTGGTGACAACCAATGTTTTTAGACTGTTCTGTCCACCATCTTCATTGTACTAACAGTGGGGTCTACATTCATTATTTCATATTTTCTGAAAGTTTTCAGTTGGCTGGGCTAATCCTCCAACACTGCCCAAGCGTTTGTCAGTTTAATTCCATGCAAACCACAGAATGATTTTCCAGTTCTCTGCAGGTCCAGCAGCCCTCAAGGCTGCTAGCAGAAGCCAATGCTCCGCGCTAAACGGTTCAGCGCCCTCCCCCAAAATCGACTTCTGACTCAGTTCTCTGTTCTCCCTGGCTGCTGACAGCACCTTCCTCACCAGGGGTTCCTGCAGGCTGTAGGGCTTTAGGTCCAGTTCCGCGCCTGTCACTCCATGGGTCGATATTACTCGCAGCCTTTTTTAGAAGCAGCTATTTTCGTCCATTTGCTCTCATTATCTGTTGATTAATGCCTCACAAAGATTCAACTGAAGGGAGGGGTCCGATAAGCCTTCCCAAGGTAGCCTGTTAGTTTGGAAATGGAAGTGTCTTTTTGCTGACAGTATTAGTGTTAAAATAAGTGCATCCATTTATAGATGACATGATTCCTCTTGTGGACTGTCTTTGTTTGTTTAATTATCCTTAAAGGGAAAATCCACCATTTAATAGTGGAATTGTCCCTTTAATATTGGTTGTAATTACTAGTCTGGTACCAGATCCTTTGTCTCATCCTCTCTGGCTCATTTCACATAACTCCTTTTACATTTGATTAATTTAGTAAGTGCTTTAATCTAGAGTGACTTAGAGTTACTAACCCCTGTAGGTTTTAACATAGCATTGACCAAATGAGCTGGCTAGACATCACAGATCTGGGACCAGGCTAGACATCACAAATCTGGGACCAGGCTAGACATCACAGATCTGGGACCGGGCTTTCTAATTCCAAAGTCCACCCAGATGGTCAGATGCAAAAACCCTTACATTCTCGCCGCTTTACCTACTTAAGATCTCAACAGTTGATACAAGGTCAGGCCTCTTTACAACTTTTCCATCGTCCGAGATCATCGTATCATTATTCAAAGTCCTCGAGGTAAAGAAGTTAATGTGATGTGTTTGGTTCTTAAACATTGGGCGCCATGTTGGATTGTGTTGTCAAGTTCTCCTGTCGAAACAGGTTGTCATGCATCACAGTCATGATTTGTGAACATATGCCATAATTGCAATCTCAATTTACGGAGCACACACAATCTTGTTGTCCTGCCGGTGATTGAGATGGTGAACAGGAGCCCTGACACAAACGTGTTCTGAAAATGCCCGTAAACACAATCACAGTGGAACTGTCCTATTGCTCGGCAGCTCTGCTCATTGCTAATCATGAACATTCATCAAAGCATGTGTGTGTGTTTGTGTATTTGTCAGTTCCTAGGGCCCATTACCCTGCTATATGTGAATCCTACCTGCTTAATCTCCTAGCAGTGTCTGACTTTCCATCCATTATTCTTGACTCAGACTAACCTGGTTTATCCCCCCCCCCCCCCGGGCTTCACCCCAAGACTAAAATATTTGTCTTTCCATCTCTGACCCTCTTCTGTGTCTCTGCTCCGGCGGCCGCCTCTGTATGGCGACCGAGCCCCCGGGAGCTTTTCAGCGGACATTTGGCGACGCGTTTTCTTGCGGCGTCACGCGAGGAACTGTCAGGGTGGTGCAGAGGTTGTTGAATGTGCTTTCTGCACCAGTTCCGGTAAATGACGGTTTACATGAACACAAAGGCAGGCTGAACAGAGACACGCACTTTGCCAGTATGCCTTTGCCAGTATGTTTCAATCTTTACTGGCCTTTGTAAAATGCTGGATCAATGAAGGTTTTTGAGCCTGACTTAAGAGATTGATCTGCTCACTTTTTTAACCTGTCTTCAAGTCTCTTAGCGCCACCTTGTCCCCTATTGAGATTCGTGAGAGCATAGCATCATGAAGCCGTGCGCCTTTTGCAGACGAAGAGTGCGGTTTCCATGGGGATCCGACTTTGTGTCACCCCCCCCTCGCCCCACCAAGGGTTATATATAGTTCCCCAGGACGCGTCATTAGACGCTGGGAGGCTAGGGCTGCATGCCCACCTGAAACTGGGCTCCATGGCGACCGACCGGGAGAACTGAGGCAATGTTATTTCCTCCTCTTTTCTTGTCTCTCTCGCTCTTTCTTCTTTTTCTTCTAGCATCTTCCTTTGCACCTCACCTCACGGTTAGCTAGGGCGATACGGATGTGAGTCCTGCGGCTCTGCCAAGGGAAACAAGCACACCACATCGGTCTGTAGAGTCATGGACGTTGTTGTTTTCACCCAGAGATCTGCTAATATTTTCCCACTTCCCTGCTAGGGATGGTCCTTTTCTCTTTCCTCTCCTCTCTCTCTTTTTCTTTCAATTTGCTTCTCCTTTCCTTACTCTCCCTCTAGGGCAGCTTTGCCCTAGTGGAGATATAATGGCCTTGGTCACTGTCAGACTTCAGCCTGGTGCCAAAGGTATCCCACAATGCCCTCTGGCTGGCAGTCTGCCTAGTTCGAGGTGGCAAGGCCAGTTGTGGTGGGCACAGGGTGAATGTACCTCTCCTTTAGACATGACCAGTACACAAATTGAAGAAACAAAACCTGGGGCTACTGTGTACGTGTGGCTCTGCAAAGATGCCACAGTAGCAAGGCCTCAGTGGTTTTGCTTCACTCAGTGGTTGAAGTGTGTTTGTATTCTGTAACAGATTCTGTTCTGTTGTTTCTGAATGTGCAAAGCCATTTGGTGATCTCGACAGATGAACATCTTGTTATAATATTCACCAACAGATTTCTCTGCCAATGCAACAAAACAAATTGTTTTTTTGATTACGATCATTACACTTAATGACCTTCTGTTTTGGTCAATCTACATTGATAACATCTGAACAAACACCTCCAACTTCCTGGGTGATAACAGTTTTCTACTCTTGATTGTCTGGTAATTGTTTTTTTTAATAATTGCTGTGAAATAATGTCCACTTGTAGAGAGTCTGCATGGTAGGGGAATACATTCTCATACTCTGCTTGGCTCAGATTGGTGCTTCGATGTTACCAATCAGAACATCCCTGTCTAACCTAATTGCCATTCTGACTGTGTATGCATAGACCTAACATGGCCTTACATGACTCCCCCTTTATAACATTTTCCTCCGTGAACGCTGCCGTGAACGGTATAGTTCATCTCAGTGATACTTAGTGATGGTCAGATGTCCTTATGCTCCATCAAGGGCTTTATCGTCCAATGCAAATTATTACAATCAATATGGTTGATACAAAGGGGGCAGTTAGGAGGAGATCTCCAACCAGGCGCTCTACCGCACGTCCAACAGGGCATATAATTGCCAATTTCGCTGTTTCGCCATTTGTGTTCAGGCACAGGGGACATAGTGGCTGTCATGATCCCGGAACCCAAGGGCCGAGAGATCGTCGCCCTGCTGGAACGCAACGTCACGGTGACCATGCACGTCACCATAGGAACCAGGAACCTTCAGAAGTATGTGAGCAGGACGTCGGTGGTCTTCGTCTCCATCTCCTTCATCGTCCTCATGATCATCTCCTTGGCCTGGCTGGTCTTCTACTACATCCAGAGGTTCAGATATGCCAACGCACGCGACCGCAACCAGGTATTGTATGGTTCAGATAAGCAACCAGGTCTTGTATGGTTCAGATAAGCAAACCAGGTATTGTATGGTTCAGATAAGCATCCAGGTATTGTATGGTTCAGATAAGCAACCAGGTCTTGTATGGTTCAGATAAGCAACCAGGTATTGTATGGTTCAGATAAGCAACCAGGTATTGTAAGGTTCAGATAAGCAACCAGGTATTGTATGGTTCAGATAAGAGACCAGGGATTGTAAGGTTCAGATAAGCAACCAGGTATTGTATGGTTTAGATAAGCAACCAGGTCTTGTATGGTTCAGGCAGTTACGTTTCTTTGACCTCACGCCCTAGCTTGATACTCCGAACATAGGATGCAAAACTGTTTTACTAGGCTCTGCACTGCAGCGCAAATTCTTTTTTCATAAATATACAAACTTTTCTGCGGCGGTGCATCACTGTTTAGCAGCGGCCCATAAGATGGAAACACTGTACTTACTTCTTCCATGTGTAAGGCAGTGGCTCTCCCTACGGTAATTAGTTGGGATTCACCAATCCAAGCCGGTTGTGTTTCGTCCTTGGTGGAGTGGTGTTGCTACGGCCCAAATGTTAATTAGGGTTTAGCCGGAGGAAACCCGCTGAACCGCTACACCATAGTTTGACCAACTGCACTGTTCCACTGTTGACACAACCGTTACAGACGGCCGACCCTGACCTTGATTTATGGGGAGCAGCTGTGGTCGGAAGTTTTTATGTTCCACTTACTGTGTAGTCGTAGATAGGGATGTTTAGCAGGAGACGCTGTACTGTGCACTCACTCAAGCGTTAAGGGTTAGGGCAGGGAAACCCTGCCATGTTAAAACAGGACAGTGTCTCTGAGTACTATTTCTCTATCACTGGTCCTGCCAGCAGTGGATTTATTGGAAATAACGGAAGTAGTAGTAGTTTTCTTTTAGGTTGCCATGTTTGGTTGCTTATTGTACCTCACTATCCTTGTCCCCTTTGATCATCTGTGTGCAGAGACGTCTTGGGGATGCAGCCAAGAAGGCCATTAGTAAGCTGCAAGTACGGACCATCAGGAAAGGTGACACGGTAGGACACGTCAATGACCAGTTTAAACATGTTGCGTTAATGTGTTACGAAGGTCTTTGTGAATGATACGACCATGTTGTTTGATATGAAAGTTACGGCCATGTTGCTTGTTATAATTTATTTTTCCAAGTAAACGTTATAAATTATATTTCCATAATACTATAATTACTATAATTTGGCCATGTGACTTTTTATAAATTATACAGACATGTTACTTGTTATCAATGATACGGCCATGCGACTTGTTATAAATGATGCGGCCATGTTACTTGTTGTAAATGATGCGGCCATGTTACTTAGTATAAATGATGCGGCCATGCTATTTGTTATAAATGATGCGGCCATGTTACTTGTTATGAATGATACGGCCATGTTACTTGTTATAAATGATGCGGCCATGTTACTTGTTATAAATGATGCGGCCATGTTACTTGTTATAATTAATGCAGCCATTTTGCTTGTTCTGAATGATATGTCCATGTTACTTGTTTTATATAATATGGCTATGTTACTTTTTATTAATGATACGGCCATGTGACTTTCTATAAATGATACGGCCATGTAACGTTTTATAAATGATACGAACATTTTAATTTTTATAAATGATACTGCCATGTTGCTTGTTATAAATTATACGGCCACGTTTCTTGCTATGAATGATACGGCCATGTTGCTCATGATGAATTATCATTTCGTGATGGTGTTGTGAAGGCCTTGTGTGTGTGATTAACCATTGGAATTATTCCAGACTTCATGTTTGCATCAGACCTTCAGTTTTTTTGTATCCTTCCCCATTTTTGGGCCTTACTTTGACCTGAGCTCTCTCTAAGGAAGTTATACTTGCAAGTGAGCTTATATTGTAATTTAGCTAGACTTAAAATGTTGTACATCCTTTCTTCACACTTTAATGTTCAAATTCTTCTAGGATTGGGTCTTCCTGCTGGGACTGTAAAACACACACACACACACACTTTAATCCAACCCATACACAACCAGGTTGAGAGCCAGAAAGTGTAGCAATGTATGACGTTATCATCACAGTGAAAACATCTGCTCCCCAAGTATCCCGGTTTTCATTTCTCAGTTCACCTCCATTTTGTGGTCAATGAATAGTCTACCCCAGTGGTTCCCCGCCCTGGTCTTAAAGTTCCCCCAACGTTACACATTTCTGCTGCAGCCCTATACAATAACACTGGATTCAACTAATCAGCACACCATCAGGCCCTTAGTGAGTTTAACTGTTGGCTTTCTTTCGTTATTACATGAAAATGTGCCATTTTGGGCTCCAGGAGTTGTTGGTAACCACTGTCCTGTCAAGACATTGCACAACGGCCCACAACAATCACAACTGCTCACAACTACTGTTTTATACTACGACATAAACAGCTTGGGAATTATTAAATGTATATCGGGAAGTGCATTTATTGTAATGTTATAACCCTCTAATGCCAAGATTTCATTACTGTTTTACCCCCAAACAACTGTTATTGTTCCACTACCTCGAACTGCTTCCAGTGGACCAGCCCCCTGTTCCCGGTGGTCAGCTAAGGACAAACCCGAGTTCACAGGGGACTTGCTAAGCCCTGACGTGATGTGGATCGGTGGTTTGGAGTAATCACACCTTTTAAAGTTGATTTTTAAATTGAAGCAAACAATTCACCTTGGGTGCGCAGTAGCCCAATTCTGGGGGATAACCTACCCACCTGGCAACACTGTCGATGTGAAAAAGGTTTCTCCTACGGCTACATTTGCTGCTGTATTTCGCTGGTAGGCTATTTAGCATATAAGCTCAAAGTTATGTTTTACTACGCCGCGATGACTGACTCCTCCTACATTGTCAGGCTGTGTGTGTGTTTTAATTGTAGGTATGTACCCTGCCTGACTTTGATCCTTCTCCCTCTCGTTCACCTTCCAGGAAATGGGAACAAGGCAATGAAAATTAACCCAAATGTCTCCTGTGTGTTTGGCGTTCTAGGAAACCGAGCCCGACTTTGACAACTGTGCCGTGTGCATTGAGGGCTACCGGGCCGGTGATGTCGTCAGGGTGTTGCCGTGCAGGTGAGGCTGCTCTGGTCCCGCCCACCCCGTCACAAGTCTTATCTATGGAAGGCTGCTCTGGCCCCGCCCACCCCGTCATAAGTCTTATCTATGGAAGACTGCTCTGGTCCCGCCCAACAAGTCAAAGGCTGCTTTGTTTAATACGGTGTTTAGTATGTTCTGGAGGTTATTGCTGTTGACCCAGTTGTGTGTAGTTGGGCACTTTGTGTTTCCAGTTTCCTCCCCATTTTGAAATCAGACCCGATATTCAATGCAACGTGAACAGAGAGCATTGTGAATGATGGAATGTTATGAAATGTTATCAGTGAGACTGACTCTGGATGAAATCATCTGGGCTTGTGGATTTCATTGTGTGTGTTTGATTTCCGTTTCAGGCACATTTTCCACAAAAGCTGTGTGGACCCTTGGCTTCTGGACCACCGGACATGTCCCATGTGCAAAATTAACATCCTCAAAGCACTGGGAATACCGGTAAGGAGTTTTTCTCTTCCTTTTCCATCTGTCCTTCATGCCCTCAGCTGGGGTCTTCATTTCCAGTTGTCTTCATTCCTTGGGGGTCTTCATTCCCAGTTGTCTTCATTTCCTGGGGGTCTTCATTCCCAGTTGTCTTCATTTCCTGGGGACTGTGGGTTTCCATACTTAATCGATTTGTCCGCCACAGCCCAACTTTGACTGCGGTGACGACATCCCCCCCGACTATGAGATGTCCCCGCCCACCAACCCTGTCACAGGAGCGAGTGACGTCACTGTAGGAGAAGAGGAGAGCTCGGCCGCTCTGGACCTGGCGGACACGGACCCGACGAGAGCCCTGCCAGTGGTCTACCATGATGCCCGCGCCGCACCGCCACAGGCCGAGGACAGCCGGCACATTGCCAGCAGTGAGTATATAAACACACACATGCACAGGAACCTTGGCACCTAGAACTGTCTTTAGACTCACTACAGATACCCTGGGCTTTGTCAACCTGTATTACAGACCTGCGCTAGTAGGTCAGTGCTGTCAGAGGAGCGTTATCGGGAAAGTGTGCTGGTTTTAAACCTGGTTGCCCACACCGTCTCTGCCAGAACGGGGAGCAGATTCTCCCACTAGCGGAGCACAATGTCCCCGCTTCTGCATTCGACTCTGTGGCTCCGCCTGTATGGGTCCACAGTGGCGGCCTCCTTCGGATAAGGGGCACATACGGGTTTAACAGGGTTTCTGGGCTTAACGGGTCTCTGAATGAGAGTAGCACTATTTTGGAAATAGGCCGCTGTTTGAAATGCCTGGCAGAGTTTTGCAGATGGAGGGCCAAAACCAGGCCATCAGCCACCTGCTTTTGTGTTCCCTGAATCCTGCCTGCCTCTGCCCTAAAGCCCCCCCCCCACGGGTAGTGTCGAAGAGCAGGAATAGTGCTCCTTTTTTAATGTCACAGGGTAACACAGATACCACGTCTGGGTCCACATACGTAACCGCATGGATGATCTAAGGTGGCGGGGCTTGTTGCAAAGTTGTACCTGGCAAGTTGCTGATTTGAGGAATGGGGTGGTGTTTGAATGCACGTGTTTACTAACAGCAGGTTACCACTTTGCATGCGTACTCCTTTCGTTGCGTACTGGCGCAATCCACTTCCGGTTCTGCCCACCGTGATGAACCTTCTGCCAAAGTAGGCGTGGCCTTGCCATAGTTACGTTGAGGCTGCCTTTGTGACAACGTCTTCCAAGAGGCCTCTGCCTTTGAGACTCAGTAAACAGTCCGTCTATCAGCGTCAGCAGCAATCCCTTTCCCAATGGTCCCTGTACACAAGCCTGCTTCTTGATCTCCATGAAAGTCCTTTTTAAACTCTAATCAAACCGGATCCTTACTGTAACATCATCATCAACCCCAACATCAAGAGTAACTCCCCGGTTTCCCGGATACACCCCGGAAACATTTTCATGCGTCCCCGCCCTCGGTTCACCGAACAGGGGATGTACGCGTCGTAAGAGGGAGTGATTTGTAGGTTGCGCAAAACGCAAAGCTCAGCACGCTGGTGGGCTAGGCCTATTCATCATAAGTCCCCACGTTAGCCTCTCCGTTGCCTGGCTGTCACGAGCGTGAGAGCTTACCACGGTGCAGGCAGTAAAATAAACCCGGGAGTGGGGTGACATGTTGGGTCGGGACCTGGGAAGCTCAAGGCTGCGTTGGTGCCAAGCCTGAGATATGACATTTGTTCAGATCTGGATTCCGGTCATTCTTGTGGATCCTGCAGTTCACGAAGATCCACGTGGCGCATCTGATCTTCGGCCTGCGTTGGAACCGTAACGTAGCATGTCTAATTTAAATAGGCAATCTGCAGACTTGTTCATGTTGGGTCATACCAGACAACGCTGGTGTACTGTGTGACAATTGAAGTCAGTATGTCACGGCACACTGTTGTTGTAATGCCTGCATGCAAATCTGGGGTACAGAATAATGTTTTCCCTTTGAAATACATGCAGCTGAGTATGACTTCAAGCAAATCAGTCCAGGCCATAACAATAATAAAAGTTACCTCAGCTTCAACCAGCGATATGCTGTGCTAACTACTTGTCTGTGGTAAAGCCTTCTAATAGCAACATATTTTTGAGGTATGAAGTAGATAGATAATGATATCACCAACATATGTTGTATTAAAAAAAGCAATATTTAACAAGGTCATTTTGTTGCTAATTTGAGGGAAGTGGCCACTGTAAAATGTCAGGTGGTGAGGATTTATGTCACTGGACATAGGCTATCCTCCTTTACCTGTCTCTCTTCCCATTTCAGATAACATTTAGGGTCCGTATTTCTTTCCCTCCATCTGTGCCTAGAATGTCTCAGTAGTTCTTGTCCATGAAAGCCTTGGCCTCCCACTGCCACCATGACACTTTCTGTCTTCCTCTGTCCCACGGTCAAACTGCGGTTCTGTTCCATTGTGTTGCTTGTCAAGACAGACATCAGACTCACAATGTTCTTTCTACGTCTTTAACTTGCCGCTAGATAATTAACATTTTGTTGTTGTTGTTTTTTTTGTGGCCCTAAATGGCTAATTGTGGCGCCTGATAATTGCCTGAGGTAAATAATCTGAGCTGAGTATTTGTACTCACCCAGGGCCTCATTTATCAATATGGCAATAAATACTATTCTACTTAGGAACGGAATTTACACTGTTTGTATGCACACAGACAATTGATTTATGAAGCAATCCTACAACACAGTCTTGCACCTTTTCAGCAGATCACCATGGAGATCACCATGGATAAATCAAAATCACACCTTTAAAAATTATACATCTTTAAAATGCTGTATTGTTTCATTTAACAAAGTAATGAAAGAGTTCCAAAAATTATTCTCACAGTGCCATTACCATTCAAAGTGCTTAGTAGTGTGCTTTACGTGTGGTCAAGACTGAGAATTTTTTACAAAAATCTTGTTTTAAATATTGAAGAACCTGCGAGTAGTTAATTCAGAGATTTGTTCTTACACTTGATTAATACATTAGGACCTTGGAGGTATTGGGTGGGAATTAGCCTCTGATATAGAAGAGAACTGTAAAACCAGTTACAGTACCAGTCAAATGTTTAGACACAGTCTAGCAGTCTGGTTTCATGCTACAACCCTCCATTAGTGTCTCTGCTACTTCGAATGACCCACCAATTTGGGTCCATCCGGATGTCCCTGCATCTCTGTCCTCTTAAACGTGTCCACCATGTTGTGCCTGTCCTGACCAGTCCCTCTCCCTGCAGGCGAACATCAGCCCCCGATGAGCAGCGACTCGGACACCTCCCTCATCCTGGCTGTGGAGGTGGGTCTGTCTGACCCGGCGCTCTCCCTTGAGTGCGGCTTTGGCGAGGTCAAGACCTGAGGCAACCAGCGTTGCCCTGGAGAAGAGGAACGGGACCAAAGGGCCGGTGGCTCTGACCCCAGAGCTTCTGGCCCACTGATGAAAGTGCCAACTGAATAAAGAACGACTACCAAGCAATAGTACCCCTTGGAGCGGAACACTCCAGTTGGTCCGCACCGCATTTGACAATGGTTCCTCTCGTCCTGCCTCACTTTCCTGGCTCCATTCGCCCTGTATTTATTTATTTAATTCTTTTTTAACCTCCAACACCTTCATTTGGTTGCCACGGAGACCGGGCAGCCAATCACAGCGTTTCTTGGAATATCTGTATCTATATATGTTCAAAATACAGCCTACTACAGCATGGGCTTTGAGTGTCAAAAAATGTTATTGCATGTTTTGAGTAACCAGCATTTTACTTGTGGTAAACCTGAAGCTGACTTTTTCCACCATCTGCTCAAAATAATTAATTTGAGACTGAAATGCCCCCTGCCATCTTGAAATTTCATGTAGTCCAGTTTGTGCCAAAGGCAACTCCTAGCCTGGCTCCGGAGAGTCCAAGATCGAGAAGTGTCCTCTTGCAGAGTGGATTTTTCGTCACACAGCTTGTTTAAAATATTCAATGCTTTCAACTGTGTTTCAATTTCACCATTTGTAGTGCACATACTGACTAGCATTTCTAAATGCATTTTATTTCTTTCAGAAACCTCAAAGGTTTTCCCGCCGTTGTTCCAAAGCACTGTAACATGCCACGTGTCATGGAGACACTATAACCAAATAACAGCGTGTTTCACCCCACCCAGTTGACGACAATCATAGCTGGCGATAATAGAGATTTGTAGTGATGTCAGTGGTCTGCTACTGCAACACTTCAGAAGGCTAACCCGCTCAATGTTAACCTATCATATCACAGCAGGCAATTGTAGTGCGGTCCGACGGTTTAGAAGGGATTTTAATTCAGTTAAATTCCAGGAAATTATATTCAATTGTTAACCCCCCCCCCAAAACAAAATAGCAGATGGATGAACTGTGTGTTGCTGACCTGACATGCCTGCTGTACATTTTCTGTGCCAAGCTCTTTCACTTTCTTTTGACTCTGTTACACTCAGTTCGGAGTTAGACAAAGTGAGATGGTACCGTGGGTGTGTTGAATTCACCCATTCGATATGAACCCTATTAGCTAGCTTCTATTGGGTGACCATGTTTTAGCTGTGATGGATGGTGAATTCACTTTGAAAGAGATGTCTTAACTTTGTTGTAGATGGTACTTCTCAGTCACATCGTGTAAAGGTCACACTTTTTTATTATTCTATTAATAATTCTAAAATGTTTTCTTTTGTAAATCAAGGTGTCAGGAAATTGAGGTCCGACGAACAGCATTTATTTTATTATGAGAATACATTTATTTTTGTAAGAAAAAGAAAAATGAAGGGAAATGTTTACAGTCCAGGAATAAGACAGATAGAGTATAGTTGCTTGGTTTCCCAGAGTTCCCTGGTAATGCTGTTGCTATAACTATATTTCAGAAATTGTGGTAAATGTACTTCCTCCCATTGTTTTACCAATGGCAATCTTTAATTTGTGTTTTTTTCCTGCATTTAAAGTCTCCTTACTATTTATTTGCTGAAGTGTTTTTTTGGCCCTACTGATAATTGTCTTATTGTGCTTTGATAAACAGCTTGGACTTGATGTTCATCGTTTCAGCCGCGGACTGAAATCTGCATGGGAGAGCACAAATATTTGTAGCGGCAATTTAATTGAGCGCCCGTTGTTCGACGTTGGGCTTTCTCTTTATTGCGCATTCGGTCGTCACAGTTATGAAAGGAACACACGCAGTCCCCGGTTCCTCTGCCATGGCTTGCTCTTTTTTGCGCATTCGTTCGTCGCAGTTATGACAGCTATGAAAACTCAATTTCGAAGCTGATCGGTATTACCGAGTGTACATTCTGGTGGGTCCTGACGCGTACTGTCTGCTCTCCCAATGTTCAACATTGGCTTTTTTTTGCCTTGGAAACATTCATTGCATTTCTGATTGTATTGTATAGGCGTTGTGAATGTATCTTTGTTATGGATTGAATGAAGAGCGTTTCGAACATGTCTCAGTTCATACTCTTCCCAAAGCTAGTTATTATCCCTTCATCAAGTAAGTTTTGTGTGCTTTTCATGGGATTCCTTCTGATTCTCTTCACTTCCAACTATACTCACATAACATAACGGATTTCACGAAAGCAACAGCTCCTGCTGGCAACTATTTGTACCAGTGGAATGCTTTAAAGCGACTGGAGTTGCAGTAGTAGAACTAGAAGGGTTGTGAGAGTACAGCATTGCCATGGCTTTTAGCCCAAGCCACAAAACTGGGCACCATTGAACTGTGTTTGTCTAGATTGGCGTGACCAACTTATCCATACAGACCCTATTGATGGAGCCATGGGCTGTTGTGTAATAGGAAGACAGTCTTCCTGAGTGAGGTCTGAACATTCAATAGCCATTCATTTTGGTAGGAAAAGGTAATTTTCTTACTTTGCAGGTAATGCCTGTCCACTCATTTCAGCAACATTTTGGCAAAACATTAGCCTTGACTTGAACTGGGAATAAAATGTATAATCTGTTATTTGTTATGTCACCTTATAGAAGCCTGTGTTTTTCTTCCAAGTATTTGAGATATAAATGCACTTTTAACAATCTAATTGTAGATTGTTGCCTGCCCAATGGTGGTATAATTATTTCAGGTACACATAAAATTACATAATGGAAACTCCTATTTTCAATGTAGCATTTTGAATGCTTTTCGCTTTTGGTTTGGCATTCTTTAACTGTTGGTGTATCCACCCTTCTTAGAATGCACTTTATTACATGTGGGAGAGGTTCTGAAAACTACAGTAATGACAAAGAGTATTTTCAATATGGCTGACCTTGAATACAGTTGACCTTGTGTTTAAGAAAGAGGGCTACAGTATTGGAAATGGCACATTACATAATGGACGCTGTAGGTCTATGTATGCTTCTTGTTCAAGTCTGGGGTTCTGTTATCCGGACCATTATACAAGCTGTGGGTTTTGTTACGAAAAGTTTTAATATTGTATCCAGCAGTCTTACCTTGTTGCTATTGATTATATAGAGGATTGTGTACATAAGTTGGGTGGTGTTGATGATATATAGTCAGTACGGTAGTAGAACTATGTTGCACGTGTAGGCTGTGAGTTAATGATTGTACAGGTACAATAAACTGTATTGCAAGTTATTTTCAACAGCGGTTGTCTGGTTTCTATTTTGTTAATGTTAATATTGTTAGCCAACCCTCTGTCCTGAAAACAAGGCAATCCCATAATATGCTAATGCCATGATTTGTTAAGTGATGTATTGGCCAATTATAAAATAACACCATCATTCTATGACATGCAGGTAGCTATCGATTCATTTTTGCGAAATGCACACTAGCATACGATCTATATTCCATATACCAGAGTCCATCCTGATAGGTATAGGAGAAATGACCATTCAGAACCTGGTCCATTTCACTCCTAACGAATTACATAAATTCATAGGCTGTGTCCACACAAACCATCCCGTTTTCAAATATTGGTCAACCGCATGAAAAGTCCATGCGTTGCTTAAGAAAACCCACATATTGAGTTAGGGAGCCTATGTATATGCAGCCAAACAAACCTACCCAACAAATGCACCATAATCCAGATGTCACGGAAGACGTCACCTGCGCCTGACTCACGCAGCTGTCTGCACAATGTCAAAACATTAAAAGTATACAGCAAATACTGCATGTCCCGAAAAAAACAGCAACCTGACTGTTTATGTAGGTGGTAATGCAGCGATTGGGGTTTTGCGACGCCCTTCCCTGAGGTCCTCAACACATGTCGCGCAGCGTTATCGTCATTTTCCAAACGCTAGGGTGTCGGGGCATTGGTGTCCACACAACACCTGGTTCTGTTTCACTGGGGACACCTTAGCGTGTCGCGCCCATTCGTACATGTACGACATGATGAATTCTGGAGCCACATACCGCAGCTGGTTGCGTATTAATGGAGCACAAGCTGGGAAATGGCCTCTTACAAATTTAAAAGCACACAGGGAAGTAGGATAAGGATAATTTTTCTTCTAGTGGAATGAATGAGAGCCTCATTGACGTTATAAAACTACGCCGCCTAAACGGGAATGCAGCTAAATCTCATGTGTCTGCATAAGTCATTCCTCATACAGACACGTAGGCCCACGTGTATTGTTAGGCCAGTGTTCTCCAGAAAAGGGTTTAGGCCACGTTCTTTTTTACTCTGGTACTGAAAGACTAAAACGCTTTCCTTCTTTATATTAAGGGCCTGATTCAGACCCTGCACTAGAGTTTAATTAACTACTTAGTAAAAGCGAAATTAGGGGCTAAATTAAATACTGGTTCTTGCTTCCCTCTGCTGGTCATTGTGAGCGTTTACAAGCATTGAGCAAAGTCAGAGGTAAGTGGCATCTTTGGAAAATATATTTTCAGTCATGACTGATTTGCGTATACAAAAAATAAATATATACATATATAAATAACCGTCTTGATAGATATCATCAACTTTCTTGGTTACTTTTGCTATGGTTCAAAGAGGGAAAAATGTTATACCTCTTCAATAAATAAACATTTTGTTACTGGAGACCATAAATAATGGAACTGTCGTTATAATGTGTAGACAATCCTTTTTGATACATTATTAATACAGATTATTTAGTTACCAATGTTATGTGGGAGACTTTTATTTAGATATGTCGTGACCTGGAAGTACTTTTTAGTCCGGGGACGAGGTTAGAGCATCAGGCGTTTTGGAAAGACTGCGTGGATTCTAACATTTAGGGTAACGGTCTTTAAATGTGTTCTTTATGTTAAGTTAAGACATATTTTGCCTCTAATATGGGTTATTTCTCAAATGCTTAACATCTTGTTTGTATTTCCTAGTGTTTCCACGAGGCGCAAGTACAGAGTTGATGTAGGATCTCAGTACTGGGAGATAGCAAAATTGTTAGCTAGCATTGACAAACTGTGTACCGGCATTTGCAATTGCTTGTTGGCTGGCAAATTGTGTTATTTGGAGTAAGACATATTTACACTGCTCAGAAAATTAAGGGAACACTTAAATCAAACATCAGGTCTTGATTCACGAAATTTAAAATATAAAAATAGTAACTACATTGTGTAATTCGTTGAGAATAAAATGTAGGAACAACGGTCAATGTAACTAAAATCATCAACCGATTGAGGGCTGAATTCAAACTCACACTGAAATCAAAGTGGACAAAGAGGCAGTTCCAACTTGTGTGAATTTCATCACAGTAACTCATAATGTGACTCAGTAGTAGTGTTCAAAGACTCCGCGTGCCTGTATGCACTTCCGACAACGTCTGGGCATGCTCCTCACGAGACAGCGGACTGTGTCCTGGGGGATCTCCCCTCAGACCTGGATCAGGGTATCAGTGAGCTCCTGGACAGTCTGTGGTGCTACATCTCATCTGTGAAGAGAACAGGGTTCAATGGCGGACCAGCCGATCATGCTGTTCTCTGGCAAATGCCAGTCGAACTCCATGGTGCTGGGCTGTGAGCGCAAGTCGTTTGGCCCTCATGTCACCCTCATGGAGTTTGTTTCAGACACTTGGGTGACCACCAGTAGCCTGCAGGAGGTCATTTTGTAGGGCTCTGGTCTTGCCTCCTGTTTCCCCTCACACAAAGGAGCAGATACTGATCCTGCTGCTGTTTTCACCTTTATTTGCACAAAAACAGGTGACATTGATTCACAATCGCTTATGTTTCCTAACTGGACAAATTGATATCCCGGAAGTCCCTGATTATGCGTTCCCTTAATTTTTTTTGAGCAGTGTATATAAACCCAGCAGATAGTCTAGTAGCTGACATTACTACAGGCTGTACTCTGCAAAGGTTATATATATATATATACATACATATACATACACACTGATGAAGCTGCTTCACTGTAATTGGCTGTGGCATGCTAGCTAACCCCTAATCCCTTGCGCACATTTTCGAATCTCAGCCAGGTAAAGCCAGTTCCCCAAACTGAAGGATGCCTAAAAAGAAGACCGGTGCCCGTAAGAAGGCAGAGAATCGCAAGGAACGGGAGAAACAGACTCGGGCTAATAAAGGCTTTGTTGATGTGGCGAAGGCAGCCTGCAATTCAGCGATGGTATGGAACACAGTACATGGTCTCCTTGACTGGCTCGTTCAGAACCTGAACGCCGATTGGCTTGAGGCTGTGGTTAATCAGACCTACGCACAAACCTTACTTCATACAGTGATTGTGATTGTGATTGTGATTGTAACCAGTCCGGGTGTAAATGACTCTTTAACCAACTGGCCCTCACGTCTTGTGTTGCAGGAGTGTGACAAATGCCAGAGGTAAGATATTTCCCAATGAAATACTACAGGCTTTCTCTTGTAGCCGTTACATTCTACAGACAGTGGAGGCTCTAATGCTCTGTTCCCGTGTTTTAACGACTCTCCAAGACGGCAGAAGAACCGAGCGTTTTGCTACTTCTGCGCCAACGTGCAGAAGCTTCCCCAGTGCGGGCAATGTGGTGAGCGTCCTAGTTCCTCTACCCACCGAGGCGTGTGTGTATACAGTCTGAAGAAGCCCTGGAGTGTGTTCAGGCCAATTCAGCACATTCTCAAATGTACCCCCTAGGAGGACTAACAAAGGTTACACACAACTAACTTGTACCGGGCAAGACGTGTACAACAAGCTGTGTTAAAACTGTCTTCCTCCTGTTCCAACTAAAGGGAAGACCAAATGCATGAAGTCCTCAGACTGTGTCATCAAGCATCCAGGGGTCCACGCTACAGGGATGGGCATGGTGGTAAGAGAGCGTACTTATCCTGTTGATTGTTTAGCTGTCCTGCAAATCTGGTTGTGCTTGTGACCTAGATTAGGCTTTATAGACTCTGGACACAGCACATGTGAATTTATCAGTTATTAATAGTATTCTTAAACAGAAGAGGTCCGGCCACCCCTTTGAGCCTCATTCCTCTTTAGGTTTCTTCCTACAATCCAGCCCCCCTAGGGAGTTTTTCTTAGCCACCGTGCTTTAATCCTGTTGTTGCATGCTCACTGGGGTTTTAGGCTGGTTGTTTTTTAAAAGCACTTTGTGAAAACTGCTGATGTAAAAAGAGCTTTATAAATACATTTGATTGATTGATTTAGCTGGCCTATCAACGCCTGGTCTCACGATGCACTTCCCAAATATTTTCCCTTCAGTATGTTTTTGGTAAACTCTATATATCTATATCTATCTCTCTCTATATATATATATATATATCTCTCTCTCTGTGGGGAGAGACCACATAGCTGCATATATGTATGATATATTGTAATCCGCAGCTATGTGGTATCAGGAAAGACCGCAAGTGATGTAACATGTAAAACACCAGACCTGGTATTTCTACGTATGGTTAAGTAATGTCTGTCCACCAGGGGGCAGTGTGTGACTTCTGCGAGGCCTGGGTGTGTCACGGACGGAAATGCCTGAGTACCCACGCATGCACATGCCCTCTCATGGATGCGGACTGCATCGAGTGTGAGCGCTGTGTCTGGGACCACGGTAACTGACGCATATTACCAAAACCGCCTGCTTGTTACCTTGTGCCAATTTTTATAATCATGCCTATTGTCCTATCTGGCACAGGAGGAAGAGTATATCGTTGCTCCTTCTGCCATAACTTCCTGTGTGAGGACGATCAGTTTGAGCACCAAGCCAGTTGCCAGGTCCTGGAGGCGGAGACGTACAAATGTAACCGCAAACTTTGAATTATCTGCATTGTTTCTGTAGAAAGTTTAACCTGAAAGTATACAGTCTCAATATGTGAAGTCAATTAGCATATTGTCTTCTCCAGTAACTGCATATATTTGTATGCATCCTTTGGGAGTTGGACCGAAACCATTGCATTGTGTGCTACTCCAGCTGCACCACATTAGATGGATACATGGGGGAACTGCATGTTGTATTATGCTAACCAGGATTTCTTCCCCATTTTAATTTCAGGTGCTTCCTGCAATAGACTGGGGCAACACTCTTGCCTTCGCTGCAAGGTATGTGCAAATCCAGATCCTCGATGCCTTACATTAAACCAGTAAATCTGCATTTTCTTTATCGTTGGCCCTGCTACAACTTGGGTTTCAGCTATCGTTTAGCTCAGTAAAGTAAAAGTAATTTGAAACGTCAACCTATTAGTTTTTTTGCCACTGTGCTTTGTCAGATGGGCTACATGTGCTAAAGTTTACTGCTAAATGCAATATGGATCAAAGGTGAAAGTGACGTTAACAAGACATTTACAAAACCCACTGCAGATATTAACCACAGAGGAAACCAAGTATTTTTCACACACTGTAATCAAAGTATTTGTTGCAATCAGGCTAATATGATAAATGTTATATGTGCAAGAAAGTGTGTAATTACCGAGGGATATTCCTAGTCACGCTGTTACATTTAATACATTATTTTGGTGGACAGGTTAACCTTTGCCAGCGCTACCTGCAATACAGCTCCTGGGCTTTACACATTACAGCGTGACTGATACTTGGAGCTGTCTCTACCTCCTCAGGCCTGTTTCTGTGACGACCATGTGAGGAGTAAGGTGTTCAAACAGGACAAGGGAAAGAACCCACCCTGCCCCAAGTGTGGCCATGAGACCCAGGAAACCAAAGACCTCAGCATGTCCAGTGAGTTACCACATCTCCTCGTCTCAGTGTTTTAGGAACCATTTGTAAACGGAGAACCTCGTTAGTAGGTTTACGGTGTCCGTTTTCAATCATTGACCGTCCCTAATACTACAGTGACTTTTGCCTTGTCCTTGTGTTGTGGAAAAATGTTGTACACACACAGGCTTTTGGTTGGGACACGCCACAACTGTCACGTGTGCTTTGACAATGTCAGCGGCGCTATATAATAACAAGGCATTAACCAACCAGTCACGAAAATAAGTCGAGCATTTATCATTGTGACGTGTTTAATCTATTTAATTATTGGTTGTAATAATAATAATGATACATTACATTTATATAGCTCTTTTCTAAAGACCCAAAGACGCTTTACAATTGAGCGGACAATACACAGACAATGAAAAGAAAAAGGACTCGGACGAGACAATGGAACAAGGGGCTAGGGGAGGGGCTATTGGAGGGGCTAGGGGAAGGCTTGTGTGGACAGATGAGTCTTAAGGCGGTGGATGAAGATAGTAACAGATTCAGAGTCACGGATGGTTTGCGGATGGTTTGCGGATGGTTTGCGGATGGTTTGCGAAAGTGAGTTCCACAGCCTTGGAGAGGCCCTAGAGAAAGCCCTGTCCCCAAAGCTACGTAGCTTGGACCTTTTCTACATGAGGTGGCCAGCTGTTGAAGGTGACCGATTGGGTTCCTCTGTGTCAGAAGGTCGTACTAGGCCTATAGTCTACCAATTCCAAATGTATAAAAAAAAAACAATAGCTGAGTTCATTTTAAAAACAGGGTAAAATGGAATTATAAACCTGCGTGAAGCAATGTTACACCTTTTCTACATTATTCATGTTGCTTTCTGTGTGTAGCAATATTACACATTCAACAATTGACCCCTGTACGTTTTTTTCATTAATCATGTGTCTGTGTGGGTTCTGTGTCTTTGTGTTGCAATATTACGCATTTAACCATGTATTTGTATAATTGAACAGCAGTTTTAAATATGAAATATTCCAACCTGTGCACTGTAAGTAGCTCTGGATAGAAATGTCTGCAAAATGACATAACATTTTTGTAGTTGGCACATGTAACTCTGTCAATGTCGTTACAACACCACTAGCAAGTTATTTGGCAATATCTAGTTAATCAATGGAAGAAGAGAATATAAATGACTACGTTAAACATTAATTTAGACTGCCGATTAATCATCGGTATCTTCGATAGCTTATTTTAGCCATTTGATTTAGGGAGGTGTTGAATTCAAACTACTTCCCCCGAGTCCTGAATCAGAGAATGTCCACACGGTCAGCTATTTCCAAAGTAAACGCCTTTTATTACAGATATATCTGGAGATCGTTCCCCAAAATACAGCTAGGAAGATCTGAAGTCCGTTCACATCGGACACATTTAATGTAGACTATTTAGTAAACTAGTTACTAAAAGCTTTGCACAAAAATTCAAAAATGTTAAATCAACCCATCCCTCATAACCCCCTTTTCACGCCATCTAGGCGTGACTATACAGGCCTCAATAGAAACAGAAAAATTAAGAAATGCAAAAGAAATGTGATATTACCCCTTTTGACACCCAATAGGGTGTCACAATCCACCTGACCGTTCTGAACACACATTTATTCTGAATTGGCTACCAGCCACCCAGGAACTTATAACCCGCTTACCTTAAAGAGACGGTCAAACCCCATTATCAGAAACAGTTACTCATTCACCTCACCCACCACAAACCAGGACTCAGCATCCGTCAGGTGCATTTTCC
>JACXGK010004006.1:17302-32099 GCA_016801125.1 Novumbra hubbsi | reverse complement strand
GGGATAGGCCTTCTTATGATGTTTGTGTAGAAAGATGTTACATATTGTGGGGGTGTTTAGGGATAGGCCTTCTTATGATGTTTGTGTAGAAAGATGTTACATATTGTGGGGTTTTTAATGTACTTATTTTACTGTTAGTAAGAGTATGGGCCAAATCTCCCCTGTTCTTCTGACATTTGGAAGATGCTTACTCCAAGTACCACATGGGTATCATGACAGTTCCACGGTACCGTTTATGTTTGTATCAGGCCTGCTAACTGAGTTGTGTGTTGGCACAGATGCTTCAGCCTTCATTTTCCTTTCACTTTACTTTAATATAGATCTCTTTTAGCCCAAGGGCTAATCTTCTTAAGAAGGACAGTAAACAACAAAACCCTCTTGAAAGAGATAAACAAATGGAAAACACACAAATTCCACTTTCCAATTTCCTGTAATTAATACTAAATAAATCCCTCCATCCCTCCCTAACTTTGTTCAGTACCTGATTTACATAATTCAATTACAGCATAACACAACAATACGGTTGCTGTTCTAAATGTTATAATTTTAAACAACTAGTCAGTGGATTTGATTCCTCCCCATGGGAATCGAACCGACAACTCTGGTATTGCAAGCTCCATGCTCTTACCAAGTGAACTACATGGGTCAACTGGAGTGTTCGAGTCATTGGCACAGACAGACAGGAGGTCATCTGACTGTGGATGAGAATTTCTGAGCTTTCAGTATTTGCTCTGGTGTGTAATTTGTAATTATTTTAATCATACTAGAGTTATTTTATTACATTTTATTATTTAATTTTTTTGATGTTTGAAATGTGTGATGATCAAGAGAGGTTGTTGTCTAATTGTACGCCTAATAGACTATGGGAGACTGTCTGATAGTACACCTAATAGAGCAGGGGAGGGCAAATATTTTGGCCACATCAGGATTTTGAAATGAAATGGAGGGCCACATTTGTTTTTGTAATTTGTTAATCATAAGTGATTTGGAGGCCAGAAAAGGGCATTCCGTGGGCCGGATGGGAGAGCCTCGCGGGCCGCATTTGGCCCTCGGGCCGTAGTTTGCCCACCCCTGTAATAGAGTATGGGAGGCTGTGTGATAGTACCCCTAATAGACTATAGTACACTTAATAGACAGAGTGAGTTGTCAAATGGTACACCTAATAAACCAAGCAAGATTATTTTCTGATGACTAATTTCTTACATAATAACTTTTTGATAGCAATTTGATGCTTAACCCATCAAATTGGATTATCCAAATTGAAAAAAGAATCAAATCAGATTAAAGTGCCTATTTTAGCTGGTAAACATATTTTTTAAGTAACATGTTTGACAGTCAGATGAAATCATGTTCATGACACCCCTTTTACCACATTCCACCGTTATAAAACGTTGCACACCAAAAAGGCCCAAAAAAAAAAAAAAGGAAATACCCCCTATGAAAGTTAAGTTCTCATACTGATGAGTTCTTGCCTCGGATTACGTCATCAGAGATTAATACACAGGGATAAAAAGCAGGGCAGAACATGGGTCACTTACACAGAAGATATTAAAAATCCTGAGAGTATAGAGGATATTAAATGTGAAACACACCCTAAATACACAAACACACACACACCACGTACACACAGGAAGCGAGACAGTGACTTTTTTTCGGCCTCTGCTGTGGGGCTATTGTGTTTGAGATAGAGAGTAGTTCTGTCTATTTTTACATTGAAAAGGCCTTCTTGATAAATAAAACATCCATCTGATGTGGTTACACACAAGGATTCACCATGGCCGTTAAATAAATCAGCTAAATGCCCTATATAAAGAGAATGCTGTCCAATCAAAGCTGCATTATCTTTTTTGTCATCATTTGTCATATTTTAGCTTTTTTGCTTGTACCCAGCCATAGGCACACACAAACACACTCCTATACACATAAACCTATCTACATACTTTCATATACATGACTACTAATCCATTCCCACCCCAAACCCCCACAGCAAAACAGGGAAATAAAATATAGAAATAAAGCAATGAGAACTAACATTGGGCTGCTACATGTGAACCGAAAGCCGGCTTGATTGATGTTAACTATTGTACTTTCCCACACATGACCGCAGTCACTTTAAATACATTTAACCCAGTGTTTCCCAATCCTGGTCCCGGTGACCCCAAGGGGTGCACGTTTGTGTTTTTGCCCAAGCACTTACAAACCTGATTCAAATGAAAGATATCTTTGGAGGGAGCTGAAAGTCTGTATTGCCCAGCGACAGCCCTGAAACCTGAAGGATCTGGAGAAGGTCTGTATGGAGGAGTGGGCCAAAATCCCGGCTGCAGTGTGTGCAAACCTGGTCAAGAACTACAGGAAATGATCTCTGTAATTGCAAACAAAGGTTTCGGTCCCAAATATTAAGTTCTGCTTTTCTGATGTATCAAGTACTTATGTCATGCAATACAATGCAAATTCATTACTTTGAATTTTGAAATCATACAATGTGATTTTCGGGATTTTTTTTTTGATTCCATCATTGACAATTGAAGTGTACCTATGATAAAAATTACAGACCTCTACATGCTTTGTAAGTAGGACAACGTGCAAAATCGGCAGTGTATCAAATACTTGTTTTCCCCACTGTAGGTGGAGCTGTTTGAGATGTTTTTGTTTTAAACCAAATATACAAATATATTAATATACCAGGTGTACAGACTGCAGTCTAGAAGATGTACAAAAACAACCCTTTGTACATACTTCAAATCACAGCGTGAGACCGTGAGATTGTGTTGTACTAATATATTTCAGACCTTGCAGGAACTAACAGCTCAGCAAACTAAGGTCGATCAGTGTTCTTTTGTGGTTCATTCACTTTGAACACCTTGATTCATCCTCCTCCTGCAATCGTCAGGACACATTTGCACAGCACAGGTCTTGGTGAAAGAGTGAGATTCCAAGGTGACATCTACAACCCAACGGTGAGAGACACTTGGATATTTCAGCTTTCATTGATTAAGGTAACCACATTTAGCAATTCACACGCAAAATGATCATCAGACTATTGCTGACTTTGGTCTATACTGGACAGTATTTGCCGTAGGTTTTTAAAACCACGGTAATCAAACATGTTTTTAACGGTAATTTACATTTGAGACGGTAGTACAGACCGCCAAAACATTTACTGTGGTTTCTCTAGTGTGTGTTAATACACAATGCCAACATCATATGGCTTATCTGTCACCCTCAGAAGAAAGATGATGGATGTCCTTGAGTCTGGGAGGGGTAACAAAGACACTTTTTATGTCATTGCATTTCTCTCTTACTTTAGTGAGGTCTCCTCATATCACTAAGAGGCACCATGTTACCCACACCGACCTCATTAAGATGCATTGTGTCACCCAATCCTCCACATAGCCACCTAACACCGCAACGCAGTACAACATCCCTGCCAAGCCTGTACCTCCTGAAACATGTTTGTCATTTTAGAGAACCAAGAGACTGTGCCTTTTAAATGTAAGCTTGATCCCCGTATATTGAAGAGAGAACCAAATAATGAGATACCATAAGAGAATGATCTGGGGCAGATGTAGTTGGGGGGTGGGAGGATGATCTGGGGCAGATGTAGGTGGTGGTAGGAGGATGATCTGGGGCAGATGAAGGTGGGGGGTGGGAGGATGATCTGGGGCAGATGTAGGTGGGGGTGGGAGGATGATCTGGGGCAGATGTAGGTGGGGGTGGGAGGATGATCTTGGGCAGATGTATGTGTATGTTGTAAACTCTTTTGGATCTGTGGAATGACTATGACAAAACTGATTATGTAAATTATGATAACGGTTATGATGGCAAAGATGACGAGGCTTGAGCCCGTTAAGCTCAGCTCCACAGCCACTGAACTTTGACCTGTTAAGCACATCAATGTTGTTATGAGGCCAGTTAGTGTCAACAGCTGTTTTCAGTGCATTGGGTTCAGTGGCACCAGTCTGGAGACAGTACAGACACACTACAGGTCGTTCCACGGCCCATTCTTCCCTTAACAATGGACCTTAGGTTTACATGTTTTAACAATGCTTGTTTCTAGCAGCAGCTGATGAATCAGCAAAATAGAGGAACGAGGACATTGACTATAATTGAGAAACCGGCAAAACATTTTTAATATTTTTACTAAATAAATATATTTTCAAGGGAATTGTGCTTTTTTGTTGTTTTAAGTAACAGGATTAGTATTGATTATAAGCACTTGATTTGCTTACTTAACCTTACCAGAGCTCTTTTTCTTTAAAAACTGTTTGATGCTTTAGCAGCACTAACATTTCTCTGTATTTTGCATCATGCCATACAAATTTGATTCCATTAGAGGTCAACCGTATACATCACTGACAAATGTGTGGTGATCTGGTTCATTGGTAGAGATACATGGGGTCTCTGGTGGCCTTTGGCAACACTCGCTGGACACAGCTGGTCCTGTACACACAAACACTAGCCAGACTCCGACTGCAGTTGCACTGGTTGTAGTCTGTTGATCCAGCCATCTGACACCATTTCAAAATGGGTGAGAGGAGGAGTACAATGGAGTACAATGTTTTCTAATATCGTCAACATTTCTGTGTGATGTGCTAGTCCTCAGTGTTGCCCCGTTGTAGCCTTGTTGCCCTAAAGTCTTGCCTTCACCCAATTTCAAGGCTTGCTGAAAAGGCGACTAGTTTACAAACCGTGTGTGACTGCTAGTGCCAGAATAACACCCGGATTAGGAAACACTGCACCAGTCAATACATGGCTCTCTGGTGAAGAATTAGAACAGGAATTGGAACATGATGGGATTAAAGGTCAGCCATTTTCGTCATAGAAATCCCTTGCCTAGTCATGTGGTTTCATATTATGAATGTATGTATGTAGGGGCTTGGAAATAAGACAATATTGTCACTCACTCAGACTTCCCTTTTTTAATTGATTGGAAAGAAACTCCGACCTGTCAATGACAGTACAGTTCCATGTACCGCTATCAGGGATGAGAGAAGTGGGACAATGTTTACTAGGAAACTAGATTACCATCCAATACTCTTTGACAGATGTCATTAGCAAAGCAAATGACATCCAAATTAGCTAGCGATGATGATGTTTGCTACAATGTTATGGATCTACGTGCATATTAGCCAGCTAATTAGCGATATGCTGCATCTATAAACAAATTGGTAACCTGAGATGATGACAAATGGTTTTGCTATTTATTATTTGCCTTCCGTAGAGATGGTATCATGGTTTTAGGAAGTCTATCAGCTTCCATTAAAGAGCTGTTTAGTTGCACCCAGTTGGGCATCAGCCCCAAAATGAGCATTCAAATTAGAATTGTGATTGAATATGCAATAACATGCAATTTTCCACATTCCTTGCGACATTACAAGTTCATTTTATTTAGCCGTCAGCGCTTAAATCAGGTACGCATTTCTGGAAATGTCAGCAGGAGATTAAACACGGTTTGAATAAAACTATCTAGCCCTGCTTTATCAGCTCTCTCTCGCTCGCTCATTGAAGGCTGTCATTTTACTTTCTGTGCCAAGGTACTACGGTGGGGGTGGGGGTTAGGCAGGGTAATTGATTGCCCGCTGTAATGTCCCTTGTCATGCTTTTAGATATTTATAGACATTTGGGTGTGGGGAGGTGAAATAGGGGGGGGAGGAAAAAGGGGATAGGGGACACATTCATTAATTCTGTCCACGAAGGTGTGTCTCTGTTTACCATGGCAACCGACCGCTCAGTCCTGCACCGCAAGGGCAAGCAGCCGGAGCGCCATGGTAACATGCTGTCAGTCACTCAGCCTCCTTACCCTGTCGTTATTCCAGATTTCCTGTGGCTCACGTTCACTCAGCCCTGTAACACCCAGCCCGATTTAAACCCAGTCGATGTATTCATTAGGGATGTGACACACAGATATTCCCTGAACATTGAAAGTGACACTGCTCTCATCGTTTATTATTTTAATCTATTGAAAGATACTGATCTGACATTGACAATGTACAGCACAGCTATCAATAGCCATTTCATATGAGACAAAAACATGCTAATTCTCCGTCATTTATCATTCAATCAATCAATCAAGTTTATTTATATAGTTCATACATAGATGCAATTCAATGTGCTTTACAGGAATAAACATTAAAAGAGAAATTACAAAACATTAAAAGAATTAAGAGAAATACAATTTTATAACTAACAGTCTATCTACAACTTGTCCTCTATTCGCCCGTCCACACAATCACTCAGTAACCATCCAATGCAACTCAGGTCTCGTTATACAAACAGCCTGATATTTTATCCGTGGATCATTCACACGATGCAACGCGCCCACTTACATCCCAGTGTATTCACAATAATACACTCAAACACTCATTGCATTGCGATCTTCCTTACATTCACACTTTGTACGAGTACACGTTTTACAAACCGACTCCATAATTCTACCTCTTACATCTTCCCACTTTTCAGTCACAATTTTAACAGATTGATTAAAACAGATATGGATCAATTTAACATGTAAAAAAATACAGATAAAAGTTAATGAAAATTAAGAAGGATTTTTAAAAAGTAATGAAAATTAAAAAGTTTGGTGTAGGGTTTCCATGTTGCTTTTAAAGTATCTATTAAAGCTAAAGGGCACATTTTGTGGTCAAGCCCTCAGTCATAGGCATGTGAAAACATGAGTGTTTTTAACCCCGACTTGAAAATGGATAGGTTTGGGGCATGTCTAAGATCTTCTGGTAGCTTATTCCTGTTGTGTGCCGCGTAGCTACTAAATGCCGCTTTGCCATGTTTAGTTTGGACTCTGGGCTCTACTAGCTGGCCTGAATTCATAGATCTTAGAGGCCTGCTTGGTGGATATTCTTCAAACATATCAGATAAGTATTCAGGCCCTAAACCATTCAGTGATTTGTAGACTAAAAGCATCACCTTAAAATCTATTCTATAACTGACTGGAAGCCAATGCAAAGATTTAAGAATCGGAGTAATGTGTTCTGTTCTCTTGGTCCCGGTTAGCATTCTTGCGGCAGAATTTTGAATGAGCTGCAGCTTTTTTGTAGTCTTTTTGAGAAGTCCAGTTAAAAGCCCATTACAGTAGTCAACTCTACTAGAGATAAAAGCACGGATAAGCTTTTCTTGGTCTTTGCGGGACAGCATGCCCTTGATTTTAGCTATATTTTTAAGTTGATAGAATGCTGTTTTGGTGACCGTTTTGATTTGACTGGAGAACGTGAGGTCAGAGTCTATTAGAACACCAAGATTACGCACTTGGTCTTTGGTCTTAAGGGCCCGAGAATCAAGCTCTTTAGTAATACTTGTTCTGTTGTTTGTGTTGCCAAATACAATAATCTCAGTTTTATTTTGGTTGGAAAAATTTGGTTCATCCAGGTATTTTCTTGTTCTATGCAGTGACAATGCGTCTATTGAGGTATAGTCCGATAGTTCGAGAGCCATATATATTTGAGTATCATCTGCGTAGCTATGGTAGTTGATGTTGTTGTTCTGTAGAATTTGGCCCAGAGGTAGCATATAGAGATTGAACTGAAGCGGTCCGAGAACTGAACCCTGGGGGATTCTGCATGTCATAGCCACCCTATCAGATTCGCGATTGCTAATAGCGACAAAGTAACTTCGACCATCCAAATAAGACCTAAACCAATTGAGGACTGTCCCGGACGTCCTACTCAATTTTCCAGCCTGTCGATAAGAGTTCTGTGGTCTACAGTATCAAATGCAGTACTGAGATCTAATAGAACAAGGACTGTTATTTTATCTGAATCAGTATTCAGCCGTATATCATTCAGAACTTTAATCAGAGCCGTTTCAGTACTGTGGTGAGGTCGGAAGCCTGACTGAAATTTGTCTAGGAGACCATTTGAGTTCACAAAGTTGCTGAGTTGATTGAAGACAACCTTCTCAATGATCTTGGCTATGAAAGGGAGATTTTAAATAGGTCTACAGTTGTTTAATTTAGATGCATTCAGTTTTCTCTTTTGTAGTAGAGGTTTAATGGCAGCTGTTTTTAGGGATTTTGGAAACATTCCTGATTTCAAGGAGCTATTAACTATTTGTTGTGGGTCCATTATTATAGATTTAAGAATGGTTTTAAAAAAAAGTCAGATGGCAGGGTGTCGAGACAACATGATGACACTTTAAGATGATGAACTGTTTCCTTTAGGGTTGTTTGATCAATTGTATTAAAAACCGACATAACTGAATTATGTCCTGGTGGTTTTAGTGATGGTACAGTGTAATGTTTTGACTGTGTTGTACTGATGCTCAGTTTAATACTTTTGATTTTTTCACCAAAGTAACACGCAAATTCATTACATTTAACTGTAGACACATGTTCTGATGCTGTCTGACTTAGGGGGTTTGTAAGCTTGTCAACCATAGCAAATAGCGTGTGGGTTTTGTTGATATTGTTGTTTATCATTCCCGATAAATGTTGCTGCCTAGCCTTACGTAACTCATTATTGAAGCTACAAAGGCTTTGTATAGATTTATTAGAAAATCGTTGTTTTTTTATATACGTTTACTTAAACCTGAACTCAATTCTAATATCTATTGCATTTCTCTTACCCGAAGCTCTCTGTTGATTGAGGCCCTGCACACAGCTGCCTGCATGTGGTATATGTTTCAATGCCATTATTTCATTTGTTCCTCCCCTTTATTTATCCAGGTACGCCAATTAAGAACCAGTCCTATAAGTCCAGTCTGCATTTCTTCTCCATCTTCTCATGTTTCATTTAATTATATTGACATACGGGCACTCAGTTATTTGACTGCGAACATTATTATGCTGATTGTTTGCGGTGGTTTTTAAAGCCTTGTATACAGTCAATGCACATTGATGTTTAGTGAGGGCTTTGTAGATAGCTCTTCAGAAGTTGACTTAGAGTCAATGCACACTGATGTTTAGTGAGGGCTTTGTGGATAGCCCTTCAGACGTTGAGTCAATGCACACTGATATAAACACTTTTTTTCCTGTTTTATATAGACATCAGTTTTCTGAAAGGACAAAGGGCGGAGTTGCTTTGTCTTGGGCGGAGTTGCTTTGTCTTGGGCGGCGTTGCTTTGTCTTGGGCGGAGTTGCTTGAACCTCAGCATGTTAGGCAGCAGTGACCTCCATTCATCCCATTATTCTCAGCTTTCACCGATCCATTTTGCCTATTCGGGCAAATATTATGAAGCAGCATTTTTGCGATTACTTTTTTGTTGCTAACTAGCTATGGTTATTGGAAGCAAGCATAACTGTATTATACCTGTCATTGGGTTGGGCCAGTGCATAAACTATCACCTAATATTGACAGCCTCGTAGCATTGTCTTATTGTACTAGCTAGTGGATTCCTAACATTTGTGGGCTCTGCAGGTTACTCTTTTGTAACTTTAAAAAAGGGTACTAACTAAACCAAGAAGTGGATTTCCAAAGAGTACTTACCAGAAGAAAAGGCAATTGATCAGAAACACACTGGATGCGTGTATATGTCCCTCGCCGAATAGAACTGCAAGATCCCAAACCCCCAGGGGGACTATACAACATGTAAAACCTACATGTTTTACGGTTTAAGGATGTAAATACGTTCCAGTTGAAGCTGTCAGTCTGCCCTTCAACCTCTTAGTCACGGTTTCATTTCCAATGAACTGTGCTCGAGCCAAAACACCAGAACATGTCCGTGGCCAAATACTAATGAACTAGCTATGTGACTATTGTTGGAGTTACCATGGTATTTTGCACGGATCCCCTGCGTTCCCGTGACATTCCCATTTCCCTGGTAGGGCATTCCTACATAGTGTTTGTGATTGCTTGCGAGAGCAGGGAGTGCATGAGAATGAGAGGGCTATTAGAGGGGTACTTGACACATGAATGGTTATTGTGTTGAATTGCTTTTGTAGCTGCTCTTAAGTGCATCGTCTACTTGTAGTGGGTGTTACACACGGTGAATATGTGGGCGTGGCTAACTCTCTGTAAAGCATTAGGAAGCAGAACTGTGCCTGGAGCGCTGATGGTGTCTCTCTGACGTCGACTGACCGGCGAGACGTCAGCACTTTTCTCCAAATTGTTTTGTCTCGCAACGGCCGTCATTCAGCTTAACACAAACTAAAAGGTTGCATAGAAAAAAGGGAATAGAAATCTTTACGAAACAAGAACCAAACACATTCATTTCCCGCTGAGAACTGTGCGCAAGTACATCTTGGCGAAACCCTCACGACACACTCACTTTCACACATTTGAAATAAAAAAACTGTTAGCTCATAATTTGTACCAAAATCACGGAATAAATGTTTCTTGTTCAAGTTCGAAATGGTCAAAACAACAGAAACATAGATATTGGCCACACAGACACACAGAAACTGTACCAGAATGTTAATCTTGAGTCCAGCCAGTCTGTTGGGCCAGGTCCACGCAGGTTGGTAGGAGTTCTGAACGCTGTGATTTGAGGAACATTGGCGTTGGTGTGTGTCAGCCTACTTGGAGCTGTGTGTGTGTTGTTGTTGTTGAGTTGGGTGTGTTGTTGTTCTGTGCGTGTTGTGTATGTGACACAGGGACAGAGCCCCTGCCAACAAGCTCCCATCTGGGACAAACACGCATAGTTCACTACGTTCCTGATGAGGCACGGAGCGGGGGCGGGCCAGAAGGATAACAACAGCCCCCCCACCACACACACACAGATATACTGCATGAAAATATACCTCATGTCATTTCACTCACAAAATAGCTGATCAAAACTCAAATATTTGAAGTTCGAAATAAGGAGTAACGAGAGGTTTACAGCCCATCTGCTGAAAATAGCATTAGTTGATTATAGCCCAAACTAGAAAATAACTGAAAGAAAGGAGCTGCGATGGCTAACCTGGAGTAAATCCACACACCCGTTACCGGACGCTAATGCTACCTTGGACCAACAGACCGCACTGTAAGCAAACCAATGGCACTGAGGTAAACTCATCTTCATTGGTGCTAAGGTGATACATTATCTGTCAACCCTTAAAGAGATCAACGAGCAGGCTTTAATTACAGAATCTCTCTGTAGGCTCAGTAGGACGTCAGCCTGAATCCTTGAGAGAGTCCTCGTCTTGTCACCTGGTTGAGTCTCTGGAGGGCAGTCTACCAGACGTCAAATGTCATTAGTTTCCTTAAAAACTAACTAGAATCATGCATCTTCCTGTACATTTCCGTATTTTCCCCACAGAATCCTTGGTGATAAAATGGTAAACTTTTCTTTGTTCTCCTCCAGTCTGCTCTGCCATACCTCACTTTCCTCCTGCTCTGCCTTACCTCACTTTCTTCCTGCTCTGCCTTACCTCACTTTCTTCCGGCACTGCCTTACCTCACCTTCTTCCTGCTCTGCCTTACCTCACTTTCTTCCTGCACTGCCTTACCTCACTTTCTTCCTACTGTTTAATGTACAGCAACAATCTCCCTTGCAGCAAGACATTGAAGATAGCTGGGCTGTTACACTGATAGAAAATGGGAAAAGGGCCATCCTCCTGTGACAGTCATCCAACTACCATACCTTCTACAACTTAAGTTTAAAGATGACTTTGCTTTGGTCCGTCTTACTGACTAAATAACAAGACTAAGATGAGGAAAACGGATAAGACAACAAACCAAATCCCTCAATCCGTCAAAACCCTGCACTCCTCATGTCCTCCGTCTGTCTGGGTCTGAACCTGCCTTCTGTGGAGGATTAACTGCCCTAAAGGAACCTGTAAAGATGGAGGATGGGGAGGATCTCTCAATCTCTGATGGGAGGACAACATTGAAGCCACTAGGGAAAGGACACAATGAAGCTGTAATGTTTGCGGCAGCTGAGGAAACAACAAAAAAACAGTTGGTCGTGATCTGTCATCCTCACATACCTTGTCCCCGTTTGGTTCGGGTCTGCATCTGCCTTTAGTTTCTTTCCTCACGAGATTTCCCTCAGCATCTGTCCCACAAAGACAAGTCTGTGATCACACTGCACCAACTAAAATCTCCGCTCATCTTCTTGCATCTACTGTAGAAACTATAGTAGAAACGGTAGTAGAAACGGTAGTAGAAACGGTAGTAGAAACGGTAGTAGAAACTATAGTAGAAACTGTAGCAGAAACTGTAGCAGAAACGGTAGTAGAAACGGTAGTAGAAACAAACTGTACAAACGGTACAGAAAGTGTAACTGCTGTGAGCCTTTGGGTAACCCGGGGACCACAGGACCATGCGGATCACCAGACAGTTGCGCAGAGGACTTGGTGTGACCTCGGTTCCTGTATATCTGTTTAGGCCCAGCGTCCAGTACTGGTTACAAGCAAAATTGCTCTCCTGAATTATTGTTTTAAACAGTTTGCTTTGGACTCTCTTGTTCTTCCACAAGTGATTAGGACCATTTATCAATATAGCAATGCATTTTTATGATGACACTTCGGGAGATTGTTGTACAAAAATCTATTTTTAAGAGGATTGCAAAATTAGGTTTACAGCTCCTTAAAGCTTTGTTTTCACTGCAAATCTGTGTTTATCTTTTGGAAATGCAATTTAAAAAATTAACTGTTCCAACAGCGCTTAAGTGCCCAAATCACATTTGTCTACGTTCAAGGTCTGAGCTAACATAGATCCTTAGAGATTAATAGAACTCCACCCAAACAGCAAAAACTTCACTGCAATGCTTAGGGGAACCAGTGTTGGTCATTCTCACCAGTCCACTGCTTTACAGCTCAGAAAGAAATATACTTCACCTACCCATTTCCTTGTTAGCAATACAACCAGCTGACAACTGGCATATTGCTGCTGGTTGAGAAGTGACTGTCTGTTCTCAGCCTGACAAGAACCATTTCTATACCACAGTGTTATTTTATAGGGGTGTTGTCTTCACTACTATTCTAGAATGTGGGAAATAGTCAAAGAAATACCCTTGAATGAGTAGTCACATGACTGGTATTGTTAACCAGTCATTACCACAACATATAACTTCATTTGTAACTAAATCATGACATTGTGTTCATCTTATAAAACATTTGAAAGATACTGACTTTGTTACGTCAACATTTTGGACTGTACCATTTCATGTGTGGACTGCTGGGCAAAATGGGTTTTCTTAGTATAGAACCAACCATGGGAAAAGCAGCTTCAGTTAGTTATTTTTAGGCGCAGGGATTAGTGACAGTTATTTTCTCATCAGCCTTTGGTCTCCTGCGTTCTCCAGCTGATTTGATGCAGCCTTAGGCGCTAACACACTTAAGCCTAATGTCTATTTTATTTGTTGCCATAAACTAAATTGACCAATGTTTCCCTTCAATGTGCCCTGGTTTAAAAGCAAACTCTCCAAGACGTAGGTAATCCAATCCAACGCCCCTAAACTACCCTGAACCAGCCAACCAGCATCTGCCATCCATCTCTACTAAAGGGACACAGGTAAAACAAAAACAAAGCTAAACAGAAACAACAGAGACCCAGCTGGTCAGGCGAATTAGGTTTACCACAGGTGCGTCCTGGACCCCGCGATGCCAATGTCATTACGGCCCTATTGAGTGGACTTCCACCCGCAGCGATATGGTGACTGGGCCCACTCATATCACATACTGGGAATGTCAGTCAACGGGCCAACTGAGATGTGGGACCCTGCTCTCCCCCACTCCCCACCTCACCACCTCCCTCTGTGGTCCAGGAGTACACATGTCTCCACCTCCCCACCTCCCTCTGTGGTCCAGGAGTACACATGTCTCCACCTCTCCACCTCCCTCTGTGGTCCAGGAGTACACATGTCTCCACCTTTCTACCTCCCTCTGTGGTCCAAGAGTTCACATGTCTCCACCTCCCTCTGTGGTCCAGGAGTTCACATGTCTCCACCTCCCTCTGGGGTCCAGGAGTTCACATGTCCCCACCTCTTCACCTCCCTCTGTGGTCCAGGAGTTCATCATCCGTCCCTCAGCTGATGTCTGTCAAGATTGAACGTTAAAATTGTCTTAAAGAAAGTAAGGACCAAATGAAAGTGTACACAAATCAAAACATGCACAGCTCTCTCCTTGGTTCTATGGCGAGGGATGCTATGCATTGATGCTGGCTGGGACAGAACAACCTTCAGCTTCCACTGTCGACCGCTTAAACATTTGGAATCCCATTTGCAGCAGAGCCCCTCCATTAATAATGAATAGATCGGTAGGAGTCCTTATCAGTGATTGGCAAGAAGAGGGACTGGTGTAAACAGACTGGTGTGTGTGTGTGGGACAGACAGGAGTGTGTGTGTGTGTGGGGGACAGATGGGTGGGTGTGTGTGTGGGGGACAGATGGGTGGGTGTGTGTGTGTGAGGGGGAGAGACGGGTGTATGTGTGTGTGGGACGGACGGGGGTGTGTGTGTGTGGGACGGACGGACGGGGGTGTGTGTGTGTGGGACGGACGGGGGTGTGTGTGGGTGGGACGGACGGGGGTGTGTGTGTGGGGCGGACAGACAATCAGGGAAATTTGGCGTAGCAAGAGGGAAGATAACACACACACACAATGTGGAACACAATAAATCTATGGAAAAGACAAAATTGGAAAACCCCCAATCAACTCAGCCCCTTTACCTTCTCAAATAATGGTAAAATATATGTGACACATAGCATTTGACTTGAGACACCTGTTTGCGGATCTCATGCACATGTCTGGATCTCATGCACATGTCTGGATCTCATGCACATGTCTGGATCTCATGCACATGTCTGGATCTCATGCACATGTCTGGATCTCATGCACATGTCTGGATCTCATGCACATGTCTGGATCTCATGCACATGTCTGGATCTCATGCACATGTCTGGATCTCATGCACATGTCTGGATCTCAT
>JACXGK010004005.1:0-41014 GCA_016801125.1 Novumbra hubbsi | reverse complement strand
GGGCTGTCCAAAGCATATCGTATACTGTGTTCAATAACAATGGAGGGTAGCCTACGCGATCATGTCGTGGGGCTGTCCAAAGCATATCGTATACTGTGTTCAATAACAATGGAGGGTAGCCTACGCGATCATGTCGTGGGGCTGTCCAAAGCATATCGTATACTGTGTTCAATAACAATGGAGGGTAGCCTACGCGATCTTGTCGTGAATCCTGCCTACATGGCGGTGACCCCGTCATGCAGTCCTTCCCTGTAGGGGTTGTGGGTGCTGACGCATAAGCGGCGACACACAAGGGCTTTGACTGTTGTCCAAAGCGGTGTATTTCGGTGTAATCTGACCACAAAACCCTGACCCAAATCGCAGCCTCAGGATCATTCTCATGCTTCAGACTGCACTTATTGAGTAACGGTCCTTTGCAGCTCTCCGATACTGGCCCGTTTTATGCAGAGCTCTTGATATGGTTGACCAGTCGAGCAGTACTTCAGTCCCAATCATTGAACTCGATTTCAACACAATTGTTGCCTCTTTGTTGCTTTTTTTCAGAAGTCTCCTTCATGTATGGTGGTGTGATTCAGTTTCCAATGACAGGAAACCCAAAATACACAAGATAAATAAAATACAGTGCATCCGGGAAGTATTCACAGTGCTTCACATTTTTTTATGTTACAGCCTTATTCCAAAGTGGATTCAATACATTTTTTCCTTAAAAATTCTACAGACAATACCTCCAAAGTGGAAAACATTTGTGAAATATTTGTATTAGATTTTTGAAAATGAAGAACGAAAATATTAACATGTACAGTGGGGCAAAAAGGTATTTAGTCAGCCACCAATTGTGCAGGTGCTCCCACTGAAAAAGATGAGGCTTTTAATTTTCATCATAAGTACACTTCAACTATGACAGACGAAATGAGAAAATAAAATCCAGACAATCACATTGTAGGATTTTTAATGAATTTAATTGCAAATTATGGTGGAAAATAAGTATTTGGTCAATAACAAAAGTTTCTCAATACTTTGTTGTATACCCTTTGTTGGCAATGGCAGAGGTCAAACGTTTTATGTAAGTCTTTACAAGGTTGTCACACACTGTTGCTGGTATTTTGGCCCATTCCTCCATGCAGATCTCCTCTAGAGCAGTGATGTTTTGGGGCTGTTGCTGGGCAACACGGACTTTCAACTCCCTCCAAAGATTTTCTATGGGGTTGAGATCTGGAGACTTGCTAGGCCACTCCAGGACCCTGAAATGCTTCTTACGAAGCCACTCCTTCGTTGCCCGGGTGGTGTGTTTGGGATCATTGTCATGCTGAGAGACCAGCCACATTTCATCTTCAATGCCCTAGCTGATGGAAGGAGGTTTTCACTCAAAATCTCACGATACATGGCCCCATTCATTCTGCCCTTTACACGGATCAGTCGTCCTGGTCTCTTTGCAGAAAAACAGCCCCAAAGCATGATGTTTCCACCCTCATGCTTCACAGTAGGCATGGTGTTCTTTGGATGCAACTCAGCATTCTTTGTCCAACACGACAAGTTGAGTTTTTACCAAAAAGTTCTATTTTGGTTTCATCTGACCATATGACATTCTCCCAATCTTCTTCTGGATCATCCAAATGCTCTCTAGCGAACTTCAGACGGGCCTGGCTTTAGCAGGGGGGCACGTCTGGCACTGCAGGATTTGAGTCCCTGGTGGCATAGTGTGTTACTGATGGTAGGCTTTGTTACTTTGGTCCCAGCTCTCTGCAGGTCATTCACTAGGTCCCCCCGTGTGGTTCAGGGATTTTTACTCACAATTTTTACTCACCGTTTTTACTCACCTTGTGATCATTTTGACCCCACCGGGTGAGATGTTGTGTGGAGCCCCAGATCGAGGGAGATTATCAGTGGTCTTGTATGTCTTCCATTTCCTAATAATTGCTCCCACAGTTGATTTCTTCACACCAAGCTGCTTACCTATTGCAGATTCAGTCTTCCCAGCCTGGTGCAGGTCTACAATTTTGTTTCTGTGTCCTTTGGTCTTGGCCATAGTGGAGTTTGGAGTGTGACTGTTTGAGGTTGTGGACAGGTGACTTTTATACTGATAACAAGTTCAAACAGGTGCCATTAATACAGGTAACGAGTGGAGGACAGAGGAGCCTCTTAAAGTTACAGGTCTGTGAGAGACAGAAATCTTGCTTGTGTGTAGGTGACCAAATACTTATTTTCCACCATAATTTGCAAATAAATTCATTAAAAATACTACAATGTGATTTTCTGGATTTTTTCTCATTTCGTCTGTCATAGTTGAAGTGTACCTGTGATGAGAATTACAGGCCTCTCTCATCTTTTTCAGTGGGAGAACTTGCACAATTGGTGGCTGACTAAATACTTTTTTGCCCCACTGTAAATGACTAAAATGTTAAATGTAAAAGTCCCTGAAAAGTCCTTATGTTACTCACCCAGAGGTAGCCTTGAGTTAGCGAGGTGCTCGTTGCAGAGAAGCCAAGCAAAGCACATTGTACCGGATTGTGAAGGGCAGCGTTTATCTGAAATGGAGAAGGAAACACATATTAAGCAACTATAAATGTTAAATGTTTATTATTTTTTAAACTGGAATAATAAAATATGGGTTGGCAACTAAATTTGGCCTTGGGTCTATTTATTTTTTAACTTATATTCCGCGGGCAAACATACAAATAATGCAATTCATAGTCTAAACTACCAATTGATGTAATACATATAACATTATGATACATTCCAAGTAATCACTTTCTAAAATTAGTTCAGTACTGTTTTTATGTTCATTATTTATACATTATTATGTTTATTCACAAGATTTTCACAATGTCAATTTGTACAGAAATTGGGGTAGACTATATTTCCCATATCAAATTTGTGATAAATAAATCACAATTTGCTTAATAGTGTATATTGCCTACAGTGTCATGCCCTGGCTGCGAGCCCCTGGCCATTTCAGGGCAAGACTCTTAGTGAGGCCTCTAGCCCTCTCTATGCCGCTGTGGGCTCCCCATTCAGAGCAGCTGCATTCAGTTGACTCTGATTGGGGAGCCTACTTAGGTTAGTTTTCCAGCCACACCCGGTGTGGTTTATTGCTTGTGCTTGTCTCAACAGCTCACGGTTTGTCGCTGTTTATTTCCAATTCATGCAAATGCTCTACATCTTTTCTGTATATAGTTTTTATGTTAGTTAGTCCTTTCATTTTACGTGTACAGTTTCGTGTAGTTTGTAGTTTGTCTTTGGGATTAAATCACCTTTTGTTTGAAACTATGTCCGCGTTTGGTTCCACCCCACTACAAACCTGTGACATGCAGTTTATTTGTCTATCACACCAGTTAATTTCCACATTTTAATAAATTAGTGTAAGATTAGAATAATGTCCTTTCCTACATTTATTATCAAAGAAATATCTAATGTGCTTAGGCTACTCTTCACCTTGCAGTCATACGGAATTGTATTGTTTACCTGAAATAACCTGCTTCACCATATCTGTCCATTGTCTTGTTTATTAGATTATTTAAGAAATAGCCTATATACATTTCTGAACATCTAAGCTGTCATTTTGCTTTCAATTACAAGTCATCACTCACTCAGTCATTTCCACCTGCTGTGTTACAACATGTGTTACAATGTAAATCTCAAAATGAATCTTAAAACAAAATCTACAAATTGCTTCAATTTAAGTACTAACACAAAACAGAAAATCATTAATTGCAAAAGTATTCTTTATGAGTATTTCCATATCTGGAAACTTCTTTGTAAAATAATATTCTCAATCATAAATACTTTAGGCCCCCTGATTAGTACACTTTCCCTCCAGAGAGTCAGTTATTGAGGGTTGCTGGTTTTAGACACTTTCACAGTGGTGCCATATTCTCTCTATTAGTAATGATAGATTTACTGTGCTCTGGGGCAATTTCAATGCAGTGGATTTTATTTTACATTGTATGCCTCAAAATGGAAAGAAGGCCGATGAAGGAAATTAAAAACATAGTGCGTTTTGCAAACCTGCATCGCATTTTGTAAACGTGTTCTGAACTCAAGTATATATGTGAATATACACTACCGTTCAGAATGTTTTTTTCAATTAGAACAACATCATATTCATTAGAAATACAGTGTAGACATTGTTAACGATGTAAATGACTATTGTAGCTGGAGACGGCTGATTTTTAATTGAATATTTTCATAGACGTACAGAGGCACATTATCAATAACCATCACAAATTTCTAAGAAACTAAAGATCTCATACAACAATGAGATCAGCGCAAACAGAACAGAACAGCGCAAACTGGCTATAACCAGAATAGAAAGAGGTGTGGAAGGAACCAGTGCAGAACTGAGCAAGAGGACAAATGCATTTGTTTCCAGTATAAGAAACAGTTACCTCTTGGGTCCTCAACTGGCCTCTTCAAGAAACAGTACCACAAAGCACCAACGTTGAGGGTCTGACTAATTATGTATATGAGACATTTCCCCATTTTTAATAAATTGAAATATATTTGCTTTTCGCCTCTTCATTTTTGCTTTGTCATTACACCAACTCAATTAGACTATGCAGCTTGTTGTGACAAGCATCATTTTGTAAACCCATTGGCAGATTTCTCAGTAGATGTAACAAACTAATTCAGACACACTGGCAAATCTAAAGCAGCCTGATATTGTTGTTTTCTGAAAACAAAGCTGTGCCTCAGTAAGACAATTATGCAATTTTAGATCTCGTTACAAGCAACATATTTTCATCCCTTTGGTATATTTTGTTGCAAGTATGTGTGCATGTTCCCATTACATACTATTCGTTTATGTCATAATGTGGATTACTCTGATTGGCAAGCTTGCTAGGCAGCAAAAAAACACCAAGCCAGTAAGCCAAGGAAGTATTCTTCCTTTCTGACCTTCCATGCATCCCAACTTTGTGGAGCCTCTTTCTGACAGTTGACCGATGCACAACATTGATTGCAGCAAGAGATGCCTGGAGATTATTTGGTGTTAGCACATTTCAGTCTGCTGAATTTGGTGGGGTGACCTGTCCTAGATGGATAGTTACTGTTCTAGACTTTTCTTCTCTTGGATAATACGTAAGTGTCAAATAACTTTTTAAGGTCAAGGACATTTAGTTTCTGTAAATTGTATTAACATATGTTAATTTTGGTAACATAAATCTTTAACTGTCAATAGTGTTATAAAACCAACTATAAATCAATATGTACAAATGTGTTAAATTTTTTTAGACTACTTTTCAAATGGTGTTCTTACAGCCTTGTACTTGTCACAGCAGTGTAACTATGTGGTGGAATAAAGATGTAGCTCAACAGGATCAGCTATGGACGCTCTATGCTTTCTACAATTAATCAAAGCAGTAAACATCAATCATGGGAAAATTATACAATTCACATGCCAGGTCCCTTTGTCTCTCCCTTAAAGAACGTGTTTGTTAACAGAAAACGCACCCCTCCCCATCAAAACAAATAATCCCAGCTTCTGCCCATCTGTCCAGCAAGTGTCTCTCGACAACCCCTCTTTCTCTCCACATCTATTCACATTTCATTTATTATGTTATTTCTCATTCATTTATTAATACAGGGCAAACCGGCTTAGACCAGGGTCTCTTTTAAAAGCCTGCCCTGTAATACAGCCACCAGGTGTATTACAGCAAACATTTAAAATGGAATGCAGAGAGACACTGAAAACAGTATTAAAAGTAAAAGACAAATAATAAAGGTAGAAAAAAAAACACACACATACTGAGAACATTCTGTAAATGGTGTTTGAAATGCTGTGTGCAGATGCACTTTCAGTCTCTTCGTTAATCTCTCGCTCTCCCTCCATTTTGTTCTTGTTTTCTTCTCCATTTTTTCTTTCTGTTTGTCTCCCTTTCACTGTGTTTCTCTGCTCATAGAGCCCCTGTGTGCCATTACTCTGCACCTCTTTTTGAGGTCCTCTCCCATCCTTTCAGAGGAGTGAGCAGTTTGCTGATTGGTAATTAAAAGGCAGTCATAGTCCTCCATATGGAAGCCCTGCAGTATAGAGGAGGAGGCTGATCGCCGGACCAGAGGAAAAGCGGAATTAGCAATGGAATGCTGGTGGTTTTGTGGGATGCAGACAATAGGTTTTATCAGTCACAGGAGACTGCTGGCCTTCATGGGCAATCTTAACAGACGGGGATTGCTTTTGTCTTTTAGTACTCTCTGGAGAAAGTGAACTACTACTAAAGGGATCCCCACTCTATCAGAATGGTCCCTCTATGTATACACACCCTCCCTATGTGCTAGGTATTGTCCTTGCTATATTTACGCAAAATGTACTGAACCTAGTGAGTGCTCTGTTAACCACAGATTTGGTTTTTACATTGATTGGTCATTACTCAACAATGTAAAATTACAAATCTGGTCACGACATGCTAAACATCCTGGTCACTGCCCAGGGGCTTTATATGGATTAACACTGTCTGGGATTGTCGAGGTCGGTGTTGCACAAAGCCTTGTCTTAGTGCGCTCTAGCAACTCCCTGTGGTATACAGGCAAATGCAAGCTTGATAGTGGTCGTTGGGCCAAGAACGAGTGCATACATACTGGCACCGTTGAGTACATCCTGGTTAAAAGAGCGTTGTGATCAGAAACAAACAGCTTAACCTTGTTGCTGTGATGAGGTACGCGCAAACTGGACATGATCAAATTGCAGTGGCAAGGCATACAACTACACAATAATGAAATAAAATAAACTATATTTTACTCAGTGAAATTGCTTTTAGCAAGGTCAAAACAAGAAAAGGGAATGCAAGACAGAGTAGGAGACAAATAGCTGAGCAAATGAAAGCCAATTCAATGGACCATACTGGTTTGGCCCAACCAGGTAGACGCCATCCTATATGCTGCCTCCAGGTTGTCACTATGCCGCACTCTGCCTCGAGTAGTAACGAGTCAGACTGCAGCACACCGGAAAATATGGGAATGGCGCTTAGTCACACATTCTCCTATACACGTTATCAATGTTGCCTTCACCCATAACAGTCACCGAGCATGTTTTATCCTGCTTCAATGGGAACCAAGCAGTAATATGCATCAACACCTACAATCTAATTCAATAATATGGCTTGTGATTGGTAATACAAGTTATTGTCACTTGTGAAATTCCAAAATGGAACCATGTTCTACTGTACAGTCTTTATAGGCTTTTTTACATTTCGTTCCACTTGGGAGGGAAGGAACCGGAACAAATAAATGTTTCTCTCCTCCTTTGGGATACACAGGTGGATGTGTGTTTCCCTTAGTTCTGGTTTTGTGCAGCCGATGTGAAATCTATGGTCCATTATGTTGGAGGTCTGACAACTGCTGTGTGTGCTTCTATGCAAAACCCAGCAGAGTCTTGCAACATCATCAATGAGAAGTAGCACTACTGCAGACAAGCCTTATATTGTCTGGTACCCTCTTGAAAGTACTGATGGATAGAACAAATTTCAGTAATTTCTCTAATAATCTTACCTACTGACTAATTGTGAGCTTAATCCACCATTTCGGAAGAGAGAACTACAAGTCATGAGACAAACTGTCAAATAAACAGACTGAAAAATGTAGATAGCACTACATGATTAATAATTTTACTTTAAAGTATACTTTACTTTGAAGAAAAATTACGAAACGGATTTTGTCATCCAGCTCTACTAGTAATGTATAAAACGAGTAGCTCTGCTGAAGCATTTTGCAGCTAGTTAAACTAGCTAACCACTTTCTACTCACCAACATAAGAAGAGCACAGAGATAACTTTGGTCTTCAAAGAGGTCTTCATACTAATGAGAACATTTATGATTCATTCAAAACTCAAGTAAAGCCATGAAAAGAAAGTCATATACCATGATAAAAATATTTGCAATGTGAATACCTATGTGAATAAATTATTCTTGGTAGACATTGCAGTAATGGGCACAAGCAGCCCTACAAATTATTTATTATTATTATCATTTAATGTGAGAATATTTAATGTAGAAAGCAAATACAATGTTATAAAATTGCAATCATTTTTAATAAACAAACGAAAACAAAACCAACGTTAAAAGCAGCACTACTTATAGATTATCTTGAAAAGTGCATCACAATTTATGGGATTCTTTTGGAATGTGATTACTCAGTATGTAGTAATAAGGTTTAATTTATAATAACAAAACTGTCCATGAAAAAGCAACCCTCCTTTTCTCTGCTCCCATTCCTTGCTCAATACCACATTGTCAAAGTGCCTCCCACAATTCCACAATTGCAATAGCAATCTCTGACAAGCACTAACTGGCACTAACAGAACATTTCAGCTGTTTATTAACTGATAATTGACTGGCTCCGGTGCTCATTGCCAACTAGAGCATTCTCAGGAGGTCCGGTAACTGAATTCCCAATCAAACTGAAATAATATGTACTGCATATCGGTTGCAGGTGAAAATAAGAAGGTTAGGAATTTTATGTCAACTTGAAGACAACACTGTGTGAAGTCTAACGATTCAATAGTAATGCTCACACATAGAACTGCATGTAGCATGTGCTTGAGAAATCGCTCTCTGAATGTAATCAATATGGACTTAAGGTTAAGTAGTGGAAGTCAATTACACCCCACCCCCTTTCCCCACACACAAACAAAAACAAATGGTCAATATCAATGTGTATTTATGTTGTTTGCCTGTTAACTGTTCACTATCCCCTAACAAGACTAGTGAACCCCAATGGATGCCAGGACAAATGTTGAGATATGCTTGACGTCATCTTGTGACTTTAATTAAATGAAAATCAACCGTAGGATGTCAACGTGTCAAACACCTGAGGGGTATTCCAGAAAGCTGGATTAGTAACCTTGCAAGCTCTGTCAACCCAGAACTTGAGCAAACTGGCTTTTCAGCTCCAGAAAGAGAGCATGAAGTGTAGCCTGATTTGAAACCATAGCAACAAATGCTCTGAACCCGGCCTGCAACCTACTAGGTTAAGTGGATCTTATCTTAGCTGGTCCATGTGAATAAAACATGAATCTTATCCACCAATCAGATTATATTTTGTCACTATGGCCTGTCTCTTCACAGAAAATACAATTTACATCTGAGCCTGCATTGTGTTTCATGCATTACAAATGATTGTACCTTGATTAAATCTGTTACATCATTTAGAAGTCATATTTTCAACATTAAAATTTTTCCACAGTCAGTTACTTACCCAATGCTGTTTTGCTACTCAAACTCTATGCAATTCATACCAATGCATCCCATTAATAACAACCAAAAGTAAAGAAAGTATTTTTTTTTCATGGCATGAATTAATTGTCAAATATGCTTACACACATATGGGTATTTTTAATAACAATGTTTTTATAGATCACTGCAATTGCAATGTTAATGATCGTAAATGTCAAGTCAATAACCTAATTTGTATTATAAACTGCTTGCTTTAAATTCTGAATGGCTGTTGGATATATAACAATAAGACATGAGGAGATGTGACACATTTTGCCCATATGCAGTGGGGAGAACAATTTTGCAGGTTTTCCTACTTACAAAGCATGTAGACGTCTGTCATTTTTATCATAGGTACACTTCAACTGTGAGAGACGGAATCTTAAAGTTTATTGACCAGGTTTGCACACACTGCAGCAGGGATTTTGGCCCACTCCTCCATACAGACCTTCTCCAGATCCTTCAGGTTTCGTGGCTGTCGCTGGGCAATACAGACTTTCAGCTCCCTCCAAATATTTTCTATTGGGTTCAGGTCTGGAGACTGGCTAGGCCACTCCAGGACCTTGAGATGCTTCTTACGGAGCCACTCCTTAGTTGCCCTGGCTGTGTGTTTCGGGTCGTTGTCATGCTGGAAGACCCAGCCACGACCCATCTTTAATGCTCTTACTGAGGGAAGGAAGTTGTTGGCCAAGATCTCGCGATACCTGGCCCCATCCATCCTCCCCTCAATGCGGTGCAGTCGTCCTGTCCTCTTTGCAGAAAAGCATCCCCAAATAACGATGTTTCCACCTCCATGCTTCACGGTTGGGATGGTGTTCTTGGGGTTGTACTCATCCTTCTTCTTCCTCTAAACACAGCGAGTGGAGTTTAGACCAAAAAGCTTAACCCTATTTTTGTCTCATCAGACCACATGACCTTCTCCCATTCCTCCTCTGGATCATCCAGATGGTCATTGGCAAACTTCAGACGGGCCTGGACATGCGCTGGCTAGAGCAGGGGGACCTTGCATGTGCTGCAGGATTTCAATCCGTGTGTTACTAATGGTTTTCTTTGAGACTGTGGTCCCAGCTCTCTTCAGGTTATTGACCAGGTCCTGCCATGTAGTTCTGGGCTGATCCCTCACCTTCCTCATGATCATTGATGCCCCATGAGGTGAGATCTTGCATGGAGCCCCAGATGGAGGGTGATTGACCGTCATCTTGAACTTCTTCCATTTTCTAATAATTGCGCCAACAGTTGTTTCCTTCTCACCAAGCTGCTTGCCTATTGTCCTGTAGCCCATCCCAGCCATGTGCAGGTCTACAATTTTATCCCTGATGTCCTTACACAGCTCTCTGGTCTTGGCCATTGTGGAGAGGTTGGAGTCCGTTTGCTTGAGTGTGTGGACAGGTGTCTTTTCTACAGGTAACGAGTTCAAACAGGTGCAGTTAATACAGGTAATGAGTGGTGAACAGGAGGGCTTCTTAAAGAAAATCAAATGGTTGATAGGTGATCAAATACTCATGTCATGCAATAAAATGCAAATTGATTACTTAAAAATCATACTATGTGATTTTCTGGATTTTTGTTTTAGATTCCATCTCTCACAGTTGAAGTGTACCTATGATAAAAATTACAGACCTCTACATGCTTTGTAAGTAGGAAAACTTGCAAAATTGGCTGTGTATCAAATACTTGTTCTCCCCACTGTATACCTAACCACATATAAGTGCTGTTCATGACAACACATTCTATAGTTGTAACTCCACAGGAACAAAACGATCCTGGCAGCAGATACAAACACAGTATAAGAACATCATATAGAGTTTACTGGAGAAAAGATATACACGATTGAGTTAATTTACTGAACAAATGTATTAATAATTTCTGCAATGTATATTTCTAGTATGGAGTTGATTGGGAAGTACATAGTCTGTGTAGAAAAGAGAAAAGCCAGATGTGCTGATATTGTCATAAATGTGGGTGAGGAAGAACATGAAGTGTTAAGGACAGATCAATGTGTTTTAAAATACAGGAAGACACAACAGGGGACAGGAAGGAATAAGGAACATATGCTGTGGAATGACTATTCAAACTCTTACTTGCATCCATTCTTGTATAAGTATTGAATGTATCTACAACTTCTTTAGCGCCATTTTACTGGTAACCTTGTTACAATAATTCCTCTCTCCTTGCAAGTTTTAATAAACTGCTATTGTGTATAGAGATGTGCCTCTGCCTCGCCTACCATTAGTATATTGTATGGACCCTTGAATTTCCATCACAACAGTAACAATACAGGGAACAAAACGATCCAACTACTCAAATATTGGGCTCTATCATTTCCATCATGTTTTCTATTATTACCACGGGGACCTTTCAAAATGTTGCTCGACCTTGTGAGTTGTCCGATCAACCGATCTGTGCTTCCCTTAAGCTACTGAGAACCAGTGAGCCGGCTGCTCCGCGTGGCGCTGCGTGCTCCCTCCCTCCCTCTCTCCCCGGCGCTCCACCTCTCCGGCTTACTAACCGCTGGCAGGAGTTGATGGCAGCAGCGCACCTCTGACACACCTGAACGTCATCACTCATCGACATTGCTATTTAAGTTTCTTGTTTTTCACCCACCCCTAATGGGTTATTGTGTTTCAGTAGTATGCTATGTCAACCGTGTAGTGCTGTCAATTTCTCACACAGTAAAAGTGTAAATGTTATCGTTGTTTTATTGTGTTGTGTTTTGCCTCTGGCTTCTCCATGGCACCTCACACCACAACCAGCCATTCAGGAACCAAAACGACTCCCTCATCTGGACAAGCGAAGCAAGATATGTCCAGGATCCCTGAATCTGTTGAGGCATTCTTCTAGAACACCCCTATGCTGTGTGCGGCAACCCTCTATTATTGCTCAGAATATTTGAAGTCATTTGACAATAATGTTTAAATTCTCACCAGAAGGAACTAGCTGAATTAGACTTTCGATTTTAACACATCATTGATCAATAGCTCAGCTCACTGGGTGGTTGAAGCTCAGTGCTAAATATTTATTGTAGTTATCAGCAAGTTATTAAGCCAGGCCTGGGATGTATATGTTTCAATTTAAGATGTGATCTATTATAGCTTTGTCTTTTTTGAGATATTTTACAGATCATATCAGGCAATAAGTGGAACGAAGTGGGAGAGTTGTTTTGCATAATCTCTTCTGTAAGAATAGCGTGTCATTGCCAGGACATCACAAACTTACATTCATGACTCAACATAGAGTTCTTTCTTCCTCATGTACTTCACAGCTGCTGGTTGAGCAATTGCAAGACGTTTGGATAATGTGATGCAAATGTTGCATGTCGCTCCTCCATCCCCGTGGCTACCATGGCCAGTGGCTCTAACTCTCCAGGATGAAAGGGACAGACTGTCCCCCGATAAATGGGTTTCAAACAAGGACCATGTGCCAACAGCTCTGTGTAGCAGAATTCCTCTCCCTGGACCGTTCCCTCTACCAATCTCTTTCTCAAACAAAGCTATGCATATGTAGAGCTCTGCATGTCAATAACATACACATTTAAGTCATTTAGTAGATGCTTTTATCCAGAGTTACTTGCATTTGAGTACCTGTATTATTTCAACAGTGTTACATACTGATCACCCCACAGGAAACGAACCCACAACCCAGCTAATGCAAGCACAATGTTCTTACCAAAAGAGCTCTGCAAGACCAAATGAGGCGTCACAAGCACTGTGTTTTTCTGTCTGGCACTAAAGGGGACACACAAGGTGGGTTGACAAGATGGCATTTAATTCTGAACAAAGGGTCCTCTTGTGCACACTGAGACGAACACAGTCATGGAAACAGTTGTGAGGGTGTCTCTAGATATGAGTAATATAAAGGATGAAAAATGTCCTCTGTTCCCTTTTTGGAACCGATCCTACAGCGGCTTGATTGGCTTGACAAAACAGAAATTCAATGCAAGGCACAAAAAATAATAATCAGTCCTTTGCTTTGTACTGTATGATCTTATACCTTTTTTCACCCATGTTTCTGGACAACATGAAAAACAACTGAGACTAGGGAGAAAATATGAATAAGGAAGTCAATTTCGCACTATGTGCTCAAAATAGGATGCTGTACTCTGTGCTCTCATAAAGTGATGTCCTTGAAAATTTTTGTTTTGTCTTGGGTTGTCTACATTTCTGTTTTGGTTTGATTTCAATCTTTTTATTCAGGTAGAGGGGAGACTGACAGAGTAATTAGTATAGAAGTACAGAGAGAATCAGAGAACAAATGGAGAAGAGAGTGCAAATCAACACAACAAACAAGAACAGGAACATTCAGAACAGGTTTGGATGAAAAACTAGTTTCCTTCTCTTCTTCATAATGATGCAAGGATTTCATAAAATTCTGGAGCATTACAGTATCATTATGAATCATATTAAATATCTATATATTTTTTACATTAGCGTGAAGCTAGATTCTAGGCCAGGGGTGCAGGTTAGAAGGATGGAACTGTCTCTCCCCACTCTGAGGTATTGCTAGAGCACAATTTTGAGTACTTAATATTAACTTTCTTAACCCGTTTGCAGAGGACTCTGCAGTTAAGAAGTGCAAATGCGAATTAAAAATAGCACCAAATTGAGAAAATAATGAACAAAAGTAAAATCACAGGGGTTTTGATGAATGCTTTAATAACCATAATAATCACAAGTAATAACTCAATGCATACAAACAGACAATTGAAAGATTAAGTTTGAATGTATTATAAAGTCCTATCCATAAAATGTACAAATGAACCTAAAGTATTGATAATGTAGAGCCATGGAAACAATATTAAGTATTGGTTAATATTAGGTACATCACATGTAATTAAAAGCACTGATTGCTTATCCTAATGTCACAGCAATGTCCCCATCACTGTCCTAGGGTAATGGGGTATGATCTTTTATGGGCTATCCAACACCGATTCAAGAAGCATCTGATATCCGATTAAGTAAGGAAACAATATTCTGAATATTGTCCACTGGACTTATGATGAATCAAATATAAATACATTTAAAATCTATTTAGAAATGTATATAAAATATACTATACCAGTACCTTTCAATGGGAAATTTGATAATTAATTTGATGAAACATTTTAAACTTTTGTTGAATGTTACTCTTTTATTCATAATGTGTCTTCACAAGAGGGAGTTGGTATTCCCAATGACATAAGTATGGGGCTGAATTATAGAACAATTAGTGCTACCACCAGCGATATAAAACAATGATTTTGGCTCAGTATCTTGGCCATATAATGCTATTTGGTGCTGGCAGGAAAAGAAATTAATCTGCAAAAACGAGAGCTTGGCCCATGTCTACACTATACCTGGGTCAAGATGTTAAAACAGCCAAAGTTCCCAATGAGTGGTTTTCTCTAAATGCCATAGGTTTGGCTCTTGACCTGACCCTGTAGAGAGTGCTTCTTTGATGGGGAGTGTTAAGCAGTAGGAGCTTGTGTGCTGTCACTGTGTCCCTGCAGTACTGACAGTGACAAGCTATGCCAAGCGTGCCTGGACTGGAGTAGGGTTTTCTGCTGAGCCCAGCGACCCCACTATTGACCGAGAGGCTGGGCAATATCAGCCCAGGCGACAGGTCTGCTGTGATCCCGCTATGCACGGAGAAATCAGATTGACACTTCTTCCTGCATCCCCGTAATCCTTCCTCCAAGGCGCTGTCTCCTAGCTGCTTTTGAACCGCGGGGATGAGCAGCGGCTGTCTGTTTGTGTGGAGTGATCAGTTCTCCAACGCTAGGTTACACGCCGAGAGGAGGAAGCGGAGGAATACAAAATTGACAGATTAAGGTTGTTTTGAAATTAACCCTCCTTTACCGAAAATCCATACCTCTCCTAATATGTTATCCAACCACTATGAGACAGGGGGTTGGGGAGGTTACAGCTTTAGTCATTTCCCAAACGGGCAAACACAGGCACTTTTGCACCAAGCTGTTTTGTGTGTTTGTGTTTGCCAGAGGGATAGCGCTGCAGAGTAGAAAAGGGGTGTGCTAAGCCCCGGCGGATCCATGTTGGGGAAGAGCTTTTAATCCATGCTGTGGCATCTGTTCCCCACAAATCAGAAAGGAGTATGATATCTGCTGCTCAGAAAGGAAAAGAACCTTCATGAAAGAGAGCGATTGCATAAGGTGTCATCTTAATGACTTTACCCGAAAACATGTTGGGGAGGAAAGAAAATAAATCAACAGACTGATGTGGTATCAGAGAAAAGGGCACCTTCCTCCCTTGCCATCCTCTCCCTATTCATTGGATCAATATTTCCTCCAAACATTATTGTTGGCATCGCGACCAAGACTTTTTGGGGGTTGATTCTTTTCCCAAAATATCACGTTATCTCAGTTGTATCCACCTTTCTCTCTATGCATATTCTGACCTTGAATTCAAGAATGAGGAATATTTTTCGGAGCCTTTGAGCTCTAGCCGGTAGTTGTAGCCAGTAACAGTTGAAATAAGTGCTTTGATAGCTTCTACTTGTAGGAGTTCGTGAAAGGGTGATTTAATAATGAAACCGAGTTCCAAGTCCCCTGTGCTTGAGTCCGAGTCGAGTCACAAGTCCCTATGGCTACATCAGAATGGAGTCAGAGTAGAGTTGATTAATTATGTAACTGACTGCATAATATGCTTTGCATATTTTTAATACATCTGTAGAAAAAAGGTAGTGCCGATATAGTGTCATGTCTTTTGAATAGATGGGCTACAAATACAGTTTTCACTTACTAAAAACAGAGACTTATCTGGATTACTTGGATGCATGATGTAAAAGAAAACGTTATACATCAGAACAGGCTACTATCTTCCATTGCTCACATGCCCATTGTAAATGATTTTGACCGTAGACAGGGGTCGGCATGGTCCACTCAGGCCCTTACACAACAAACTGTGATGCCCTGTGTCTTCTGACACCTTTCTATCAAAACCAGCATTAACGTTATTAGCAATTAGAGCTACAGTAGCTCATCTGTTGGATGGGACCACACGGGCCAGCCTTCACTCCCCACGTGCACCAATGGGACCACACGGGCCAGCCTTCACTCCCCACGTGCACCAATGGGACCACACGGGCCAGCCTTCACTCCCCACGTGCACCAATGGGACCACACGGGCCAGCCTTCACTCCCCACGTGCACCAATGGGACCACACGGGCCAGCCTTAACTCCCCATGTGCACCAATGAGACCACACGGGCCAGCCTTCACTCCCCACGTGCACCAATGAGCCTTGGCCGCCCATGACCCTGTTTGCCGGTTCACCACTTTTCCATTCTAGGACCACTTTCGATTGGTACTGACCACTGCAGAAGGGAACAACCTCAAGAGCTGTAGTTTTGGAGATGTTCTGACCCAGTCGTCTTGCCATCACAGTTTGTCCCTTGGCCAAGTCGCTCAGATCCTTATGCTTGGCCATTTTCCCTGCTCCTACCACATCAACTTTGAGGACAAAAGGTTCACTTGCGTCCAAATATATCCCACCCACTGACAGGTGCCATGACGACAAGATTTTTCAGTGTTATTCACTTCACCTGGTGTTATTCACTTCAATTAGTGAAATTACAAAATTTAAGTTTAGTTTAATTTTAGTTTGCGATATGAACTTAACTTAAAGTTTGTAGATCAGCTAGCTTGTCTTTCTTAACAACATCAACTGGTTGGTAACTAGAAAGCCGGTGTTTGCTATGGAGAAGTGATGATCTTGCACAATGTGCATGAACGGAGTTAGAGTGGAGCATGTCTGCCCGTCTAACCAGACTTAGTCAATAACTTACTCGGAGTTGACAAGCTTTGTCTGGTGCAAATCTACCACTGCAGAACAGAACTGAAATGAGCATCTGAAGCCTCTAAAATCACATGATTGTATCATAGCCTACCCATTCTAAGAACAAATGAAATAAATTAAAAAGTCTGACTCTGTTGAGTCTGTTTACTAAAAAAATGCTAAAATTAGAGTCCCATGACAGCAGTGGTATAAAATATCTCTTTATGGTACTCCCAGAGTTACAAGGACATTAAGAGATTGGCGGTACATACTGCAAAGTTTAGCGTTTATGTTAAACTTTGTGGGTGACGACCGAAAGTGGATCGTGGACGACTTAATAGTAGGTTGTAACGTGTCAGAGTGAATAAATATTATTTAAATAACACTTGAATTGATTTGGTAAAGTGCAACCATTAAGACGTTGTCTTTTTCCTAGTGACACATTTCTCCCTGCCATAACTCATTGCTAGCATCACAACTTGTGAATCTATTGCCAAGCGATTACATTGATGAGTTTCTCTCACATGGTTTCATAACAACTTAAAATAAATATGGAGGATGACCCTCAGTGTGTTCTACATCCCCAGGATGAAGGCACATCCAAGATCTCTTCCAGAAAACGTGACCCCATGGCAATAAGGGTCAAATTTTCTGAAGACTAAGAATTTCTAATTTCAGAGTTCAAAAAGAAATTACTACGTATAAGTTTAACCATTTATTTGAAAATGCAGAACAATAAACAATATCTTGGCATTCAATTCTGCTTCAATGCTGTAACATACTGCCACATAATTGTGTAAACCGTACTACCAACAATACATTGAGTTAATAGCAATCCCTTTAGGCAATGAGCAAGGTACCCAGTACTGATCCACCCACAAAAATAACACTGAATAAAAGTGGAGGCAGGGGTGGTGGGTGGATATGCACCTGCATGCTAGTGTGACCATCAGCATATAAGACTGAGTGAGTAACCTGACGGTTAAATAGAGGTATGAAATCTGATATTATGATAGGAGGGATCCGAGTTCAGCCCGTGCATCGCTGGCCAATTACCACGCGGGTTTCCCAGCAGAACTGACTAATCTAATTTAATGTTGTGAAACACTATCATTAAGCTATTACTGCAAATAAAAATAACATAATGCGTTGGGTATTTAATTGGGTATTTTCCTATTGCAAATAAAAATATAACAAAAAGTATTTGCAAGCCATGACATTCAAAGAAGGCTTTAATATACACAACAAAGTCAAAGGATTTCAGTAGATAAAGGAGGTAAGGTAACACTACGGTAAGTCTAAAGTTTGAACATCTAAAGGTTTTCTGTTGATGTTTACAGTGGTTATCAAAGGTAAACACACCATTAACATTTTCTTTTGTCTTTAATAACGCCATATTCATACTTAATAAATCACATTCTAAATCAAGCAAGAAGTTAGTTTGCCATCACATGAGAATTATTTGAAGAAAATTTTGATTAGACCCTCAAACGATTGTTAGTTCCTGTAGGACTTCCTTGAAAAAATATTGAATGTACACGGTAGCGTACAGATTGAAAATAGTACAATTAAAATGAAATTAAAAGCTTTTTTGAAATACATTATTTTAATATAATATTTTCTATGATTTCCTAAAGTAAATCTCATTTATTAATATGTTATTTAATAGATTGGGAGTAATTTGTAGACCTACTCAATCATCCCATGCAAAAACAAAATTTGCTATATATATTTGCCCTTTATGGTAGACGCGATTACAAAATAGATGTCCTATATTTATCTTCTGCCAGCATGTAAACTACTAATATTTAAGTGAAGTCAGTGACAGTTATTGATATACTTAAAATGGTCAAAGTGTTGCAGGTATTCTGTGAGTTGCATTTTCTAGCTAAGGAAGCTAGCTAACTAGTAGGCCAGAAGGTAATGGGTGGTTATCAGCCTTCTGCTGAGCTTGATACCGACCCCTTCATTTGAATCAGGTGTGTTGGATGAGTGTAACATCTAAAACAAGCAGCGCATGGGGGCCCCGAGAACCAGGGACAGTAACAGTACTTAGCTGGGATTTAAGCCAAACGCCACAGACTAAGTAAACAGAAATCATGTTACCACCCAGCGGTTAGACAAGCAACAGCCTACACATATCTCCCCGAAGGCACATTGAAACATCAGCACTGACTTTAAGCCCTTGGTATTAATTCTACGAACAACAAGTTCACGTGGTTGGTGAGGTGGGCAATGGGGCAGGGGTATGATTTTTTAATAATACAATACAGAATATTCTTCAAAGACAAAATTCAACATACATTAGAGCTTAAAATGTGAGGCATTGCACGGTTGACAAATTGTAATTAATTCCAAGAACAACAAAGGGCTACAGGATGGACTGAATTAACGATGACAGCTCCTGCTTATGTGCCTAAGAAGTGGAGCAAACCATGCCTGGTGGACTGGATTGTGTGCGTGTTTCAGTCAACCCCCACTGATCTCACTCAACAGAGACTTGTGATAAAGGTTATCTTTGGTGCCTAACGAGTTTGCCCAGCAGCCCCCTTCATCTCCCAGCAAGCAGAGCAGTGCTCAGAGTACATAGCGCAGATCAGCGAGAGAAACTCCCTCTGGTGACCCGAAAATCCACTAGCTTGTTGTTCATGCTACGCTTGGAACTTTGTTTTCTGTACATCTCTGGACCCTTTGGCCAAATCTGTTTTAATATGGGCCTCCTTTTTTGTTTCTTCCAATACCTGTTAACCAGACTGCCAAGTGAGGCTGCCAACTCTGGAGAAAGATGTCAGGGAGCTTTGAGATAGAGAGGCATGTGCTCCTATAGCCTGGCTGGTGCAACCCATATAACTACAGCAAAGAGCTGGTCAGGAAAGGAGGCCATGTAATGTTAAAGATTCACACTGAATCTGTGCATTCCTGTTCATTTGTTCTTATTTTTAGATCTCAAGGGGTTTCTTACTAAGAACAACTGAAACAAAGTATTTGCGCAAAAGTTCAGTCTGGTTTTCTAATGTATAAAACTTGCTTAATCTAAATAAACAGTTTAGTCAAACGGTATTCCATTGTAATCCTAGCGGGAACAGCTTTGCTAGCGGTTTAAAGAAAATTCATAAATGAAAGAATATGGAATATCCTGACTTATGGGGGACACATTTAATCAATAATGATGACTTGCAGTTCAATTCAATACGTAACAAGAGAATCTGTATATAAAGGCTGAATTTAAAGATAAGTAAATTGGTATAATGGAGATTTTAATATTTAGACCTCCAGTAGGCTCCAGCATGACCTCCAGCAGGCTACTGGTGTGCATGTTTCTGTCAAAAACAGACATTATTAGGGTGGCATGAGAGCCCAACATCCTCTAGTGGGACCTGTGCTCACAGCCAGGCACCGTGCAGTTTGATTGGCATTGGCCAGTGAACACCAGAATTGGCAGGTCCACCATTGGTGCCACGTTCTCTTCACAGATGAGAGCAGGTTCACTTAGTGTACGTTTGACAAAAATGAAAGGGATGGTCTGTGGTGGCATGTCCTTGGAGGGTCGCTCAGACTTCTGCATGCTAGCCAACAGTACCTGGACTAATGTTAGGTACCGGGATAAACTCCTCAGAACCAACGACAGAACATACACTTGTGAAGTGGGCCCTGGGTTCCTCCTGGTGCAGGACAATGCCTTGTCTCGTGTGACCAGAGTGTGTAGGCAGTCCCCAGATGACGAAGGCATTGATGCCGTTGACTGGCCCTCACATTCCCTAGGCTGAATCCAATTGAGAACCGTTGGGACGTTATGTCTCAGGCACTGCCAAGCAGCACCACAGATTGTCCAGGTGCTCAGGATCCCTTGATCCAGGTCTGGGATCTGCCATCATCAAGACCATGCCTAGACGTTGTCGGAAGTGCATACAGGCACGTGGGGGCCTTACACATTTCCGAGTCACAATAAGCCTGTGATTTTTTTTTACTTAGAGTTTCAATCCAGCCCTGGGTTGGTGATTTTTGTTTACATTGACTGTTGTTACATAAGTTCTGTACAAGATTTTGATCTTTAAAATATTTAATTGATCAAGCGTGTGATTTTCAGTCTTTTGTGAGCAGTGTAGTACTACACATACTGTGACCATTTGGGTGCCCAATAGTCTTTGGAACACTGGTAAGGAGGTCAACTAGGAGGAAGAATTACTGGTGGAGCTATGTAGAGAAAATCTGTTTTGAGTACAGACAGCAACAGCCCTGTAAGTTGTCAGTTTCGTGGCCTGCATCCAGTCATTTACAAAAACTTTTTGTAAATGACTGGAATATATAGCAACATCCTAGTAACAGTTAATATCGTTGCATGATCATTTAGTATCGTGAAATTACACAGTGGTTAGAGTGTACCTATTGTAAGTGTAGGGTTCATGTTTCAACTCCCACTGTCTGCTGCAGCTTAACGCTTCTGCGTATGCGTGCATGACACGTCTGTCCATTTTCGAATTGTCCCCAATTCTTTGGAGTAACCCAAATTGCTGCTTGCAGCTATATGTATTATTATTATTGAATAGTACACTTTATTTTATTTGAAAGTCAAATGAAATAAACAGTTGTTTTCTACATACATAAAACTACTAGACTACTTCAATATGTATGGCACTGAATCATAACACAATAAGACGGACCTTTGCTTGAAGTAATTTGGTCTAGCTGGACCTTTCTACATTTTAATTGAATACCGCTGATTTATATATTTATACACAAAAAAAATGTTTTCCTAAATAACAGAAAGCTCGTATACGGGAGCCCTTGCGACATCTGCTGATAGAAAAGAGAATTGCATCCATGGAATGCAGGAATTAAAATGGCCGAATGCGCGAATTAACATTGAACAAAAATGAAATAGCCTTAAATCAGCTTTTCTGTGTGTATTTTAAAATACTGGGTGATAAAACACACATATTTAGGAAAAGTAAAAAAAGCAGGGTCCTGGAATTTGATCGAGAGCAAAGATAGAATTTCTTTCCTCTTCACTGGGTAAAATGTGCCCGCTCTGGCGCTTCTAGTGTTAAATGTAAATTTTTGGGGGGATTTCCTGAAGGAAGTAATATAGTGTTCTTTGTACAATTTGCTAATTATTCTAACTTCATCACAAATAATAAAGTATTGATTGCATATATATTCACACCCTCTGCCATGACATCAGAATGGGCTAAATAATAAGTTAAATGTAGTCCACCTGTGTGCAGTTAACATGGCATCAAGTAAAAAGTCTAGACTCCACTGCAATGCAGATTAACTTTTTAGGATGCCCCTAACTGTGGGAGAACGAGACACATCAAGAAGACATAATTTGCTTGCTAGACAAGTGGAAAACACACCCATTACACCAACACAAAACCATACACCCGGAACGACCCAATGCCATCAGAGGTGATGAAGATAAATGCAAAAGAAAAGTAACAAGAGAAATGTCTTTACAGAAACCATATATTTCCAGAAGACGCGAGTTGTCAGTGCAGTCCGGTAGTTTGCTGTGGGGGAGGAGAGTGATTATTCTGCCATTGTTCAGTAAGCTTGTATTGCAAAAGTCACACGCAGGCCACTATAGGCTAGTTTGCATGAAGCAAATTGCTCTGAGCTAGTTTAGGTGGCCTGGGTTTAATGGAAACATCGATTGGAAGATGGCATGTTTTACAAGCTCCTCAGGCCAGCGGGTGTATAACAAACCTCAAGCCACTCCTCTGCAGCCATGTAAGTGGCCAAATGAGGCATGGCAACATCTACACATTGATTAAGCTGGTGAATTCAATGAGAACATGATTCAAGTTAGTCACTAGAAGGTTTACGAGGTTTAATACAGCTGCTATTGAGAAACTGGGTCAAATATTTCGTCACTTTAGCTGGCATGAACAGCTGGTGAGCAACAACGGACTCCAACTTGTGAGCTGGATACTTTCAGGTCAAAGAGTAAATCCTATAAAACCTGGCCCATAACATCCAGAATCTAAGGCAATGTTTCTCTGTTTTGTTAATTATGTACAGTTTGCACATCATTACAATTGTTGTTATTATTAGTGTTATGTCTGTAAACCGAAGGCATGCTGTACTTGCAAAATCTCTTTCCTTAAATCTTCCATTTCATTCTCTTGAAATGACAGGTCCAATGAAACTGGTTCAGGGACAGCACAGTAGTCATGAACCAGGCTAACATCACACTCCATGGACTCATCATGGTTGATCTTGGCAGGTCTCTCTCTCCTTTCCCACACACTGGGCCTTGGTGGCTGGATGATGAAATTGTTCCACCCAAATAGCACCGGTAAGGCTCCTTTAACCAGCCTTCTTCTCCCCTCGGCTGTTTTGGTCCAACTATCTGGTCTTTGGTAAAATGCTTACTACATGCTTTAGAGTGGACTGTAATAGTGTAGTGGTCCTGGACTATTTTGGAAGCTATGCATACTAATTTCCAGTTTGGCGGTCAAGATATCATTTATATATTTAAAAACAATTATCTATGAAATAAAAAAGGTTGATTTTGTGTATTTAATTTAACATGAGGAAACAAATATATTAAAGAATCACTAAAGACAAGACCGAAGCAGTCAAATTCGAACAGCTATACAGTGGTCCTGGTAGTCTGGGTAGAATAGGAGCAGAAGAGAACGCAAGCAAAAAAAATTCAAAAATAAATAAGATGAGATTGTAACTACATAATATACTTATACCAACATAGTCTTTATATTTCTTCTAATAATGCATTTACTTTATTGATTGTGTCACTCTTCTTACTCTCCTAGATTTCTATTCCTCTACAATGTTTCTCCTCTTTTCTCACTTGTCTTCCTTCCTTTCCTTCTCTTAACCTTTCCACCTGACTCTTCTTCAGTCTCCACACTTCACTCACTCTTTTGAATGATTGTAGTTTTAGTAAAGTGCTAAAGAATTTCCTCACAAAGGAGGTGAAATCTGTAATGTTAGCAAAGTTGACATAACTTTTGCTAAACCTAGCTACCATTGAGTAAAAACATGAAAAAAATAAAACGGGCAAGTATTCTGTTATATATTAATTGTTACCATACTATGAACGTTTGCTATCTAGTTGCATTATACAAAAATGTCACTGTATAAATAAACTCAATCAATGAGTATCTTTTACTGCAACAACGCACATTAGGCAAGGACTTTTTCAGAAATTTTGTGTCCGGAAAAATCGCTTTCCAATGTCTGTTTAAAAAAAACAAAAACAAAAAACAGTGGTAGTCAAATAGGTTACTAGTAGTAGGCTACTAGGTGTTGGCTACATCAAATAGGTTACTAGTAGTAGGCTACTAGGTGTTGGCTACATCAAATAGGTTACTAGTAGTAGGCTACTAGGTGTTGGCTACATCAAAACATTCATCAGGTACTATCGCTGGAAAAACGTTAGTCCACAAAAATCTTTACTAGGTATTGTCATGAAAAAACAAGTTGAGACATACAGTGCAAGCGGAAAGTATTTACAGCGCTTCACTTTTTCCACATGTTGTTATGATACAGCCTTATTAAAAGGCTTCCACACACAACTTCCACACACAATACCCCATAGTTTTTTGCAAATCTATGAAAAAAAAATAAAAATCACCAGAGAATTGTCATTGGCCACCACCTGCAAAACCCTTTTTAGGGGGTGGCTTTGCTGTTGCCTCTTCGGTGCACCTGTTGTCACTTTCATTTGCATCAAAACAGGTTACATTAATTGACAATTGCTCATTGATCTGCCGGAGGTTTCATTGACTTGGTGTTATGCTGTGATGATTAGGTGTTCCCTTAATTATTTTGGTGCAGTGTTTAAACCATCGGGTTTGCTGGGCGATTTCTACAGACCATGATAGGGCTGGGCAATGGGATGCCACCCCAATCGGTTTTTACTTGCCCCTCCCGGGTCTGCCAGTTCACAAGCAGGTGTAGCCGTGAGCGACCACCAGGGCCACATGCCAAACAGTCAACCCACTTTATGGACTATTCGCCTAATGATGGAGAACAATGCATAGTGTAGTGGGAGTAAGCAGTGTGTAATGTCTAGGTGGGTGTACAATTTCTTTTTTCCCAACATAGAATCCTATAATCTATTGTCAAATGGAGTTCTATGACAGAAAGTATTCATCTTTTCGCACAGTTTAATAATCAGAGAGAGCGAGAGAGAGAGAATTAAAAAACATTTGCAAGGTAGACTTATTGAGGTTAAACTGCTCTTGGGAATCACTCCTTGCGGCACAAAACTGCAAAGTAGAAAAATTAATATTTTGTCACTTCTCAACTCTAACGTATTAGTTACTGTACATGGTGCCTTAGTCAAGAGAAATATGGTAGGAGATGGTAGACCTATAGGATCATAGACCAGCAATCTTCTATCTAGATTTACACGGGCTACATAAAGATGCTGCCATTCATTGTGGTACGTTAGGGGCTGACATTAAAGAGATGTGACAATTTGCATTTATTTAATTCCAAGTCAAGCACTGTCCATGGTTTAAAATAAAACACTGTACATCGAACATAATGCACTGCTATTTAAACAAAAAGGTGTGCGTTAAGGGCAACATTTGAACACATTCTAAAACAGCAATTAATCACGATTAACTACAGAAGATTACGCGATTAATCACGATTCATTATTTTATTGGTTGACAGCACAAATTGTTGATTATTGGTATGAAATGGCTGGAAATTGTGAGCTCTGTAAAAAATGAGCCAGCTCATGTGCATTAGTATTCACACTGTGGTAACCTGCAAGTAACAATCTAATTGTGTTGTTTCCCTTGACTATCATAGCATACAACTAACACTGTGCTGACACGCATCCAAGCAAAATGTCACTGTCAGACACCCCAGTGACAACTCAGCACCTACATTACCTGTCACCTACTTCCTGTTATTGGCCTCAACAGTCAACCCTAATTATTTGGCAATTAAATTTCACCCATGTTGACGTTCCATCATACCACTGTATGCTAATAACATCCCTCGAGTTGGGAGGAAAGAAATTAACTTTCCCCAAAACCTTCTAAAAAATGCAAAGTAGGCATACCTGGTAGAGGTTTGTTATTGGTGTGAAATGGCTGGAGCAGTAGGCCATGGAACAATCCTTAGATGGCACATTTCTCTCTTGCTATAAAGCATCAGAATGTGTCAGCGTATGTAATATTAAATGAAGATTTCAACACCTTCCAGACCTTAAAAAATTCTAACTTTATGGTGTGGTTAGCCCAGGGACATTGTAATAGAACACCCTTTTAAAATGTTTCTATGACTAATTCTAATTGGAAAAATAAAGCAGATGGGCCCCTGAGTGGTCCGCTGTTCTAAGTCACGGACTCGCACTACTGTCATTGCGGCCAGGCTTTCTGGTCGTGGCATATCGACAGTGGCCGGGCGTCCGGGGCAAATTAGTCCGTCGACTAAAAGACAGAGTTAGAAAACGAAAGAAGAGGGAGGGAGAGTAAATCAGAGAGATGGATGAAATGACAGAAACATTTGAAGGAAAGGACAGATAAAGACTGGTGGAATGGGTGATGTGTAGTTAAGCCTCTAATCACAGGCTGCTCTGCATAAAAGGTGTACTGTGACTAACTACCCACACTTTGGTTAAAGAATTCTGTCATTTCATTCTCTTGAAATGACAGGTCCAATGAAACTGGTTCAGGGACAGCACAGTAGTCATGAACCAGGCTAACATCACACTCCATGGACTCATCATGGTTGATCTTGGCAGGTCTCTCTCTCCTTTCCCACACACTGGGCCTTGGTGGCTGGATGATGAAATTGTTCCACCCCAATAGCACCGGTAAGGCTCCTTTAACCAGCCTTCTTCTCCCCTCGGCTGTTTTGGTACAACTATCTGGTCTTTGGTAAAATGCTTACTACATGCTTTAGAGTGGACTGTAATAGTGTAGTGGTCCTGGACTATTTTGGAAGCTATGCATACTAATTTCCAGTTTGGCGGTCAAGATATCATTCATATATTTAAAATTAATTATCTATGAAATAATTGAAATAATTGCACACTGCAATTTAAACATGTCCGTAGATTTAAGATTTAGAGGAAGAGTAGGTGTCATGTCCTGGCTGTGGGCCCCTGGCCATATCTGTGCCTCGGGGCACACAGTCAGGGCATGACACAGAGGTGCCTCTAGGCACCTCTATGCCACTGTTGTGGGCTCCTCAGTCAGAGACAGCTGTTGCCAGTTGCCTCTGATTAAGGAGCCTAATTAAGTTAGGTTTGTAGCCACACCCGGTGTGGTTTATTGTCTGTATTCTTACAACGTTCACGGTCCTGTCTTGTTTGGTTTATTGTTCTGTGGATCCTCTACATGTTTGTCTGTAAGTTTATTCACGGTTTGTTTTATGTTTGTTAGTTCTGTTTTTGCTGTTAATTTCAGCACCTTTCATTTATGTGTACAGTTTGTGTTTTGTTTAGTTTTTTGTAAAAATAAATGTACAGTTTCCTTTTAAAATGTCCACAATTGGTTCCACTCACACCCGAGACCGTGATAGTAGGCAATCATTGTAGTAGCCAATGGTCAGGAAAAATAACATAATTTCTAACAATTTGTACACTACAAATTTACGATACTAAGGCAAGAAAAATATTGTATTTATAAATAATACTTTTACCCTGTCATCACATTGAGACAATATCGCCCTCACTCATGTGCACAGGATAAACTTGCTTTTAGCTGAATTGTCAACTGCAGTCTTCTTTATGTTACTGAGAACTAGATTTATTCTGTAACCAAGCAGCAACATTGAATTTCAAACGCTCACCCACAAAACACCAACCCAACAACAAACACTTTCTCATCCTAGGCAAATAATTGTGTATCAGACAACTTCAGACAGGTAATGGCATGGTGTCTACGCTGTTCAGTTGTCAGGCCCAGGTGCTTCATTGGTTTGAGTTAGGCATACAGAATCCTCTGAGACCGTGTGGTCCTGCTGGCTCCAAATCCATTAATTACAATGGCTCTCTCAGCAGGTGCACCAAATATTAGTAGAAGAATCCAGAAGCTTCATGCAATTTACCACAAGTCTTTTAAAACCCACCGCCCTACAGAGGTATGTTTTCTCTTAAAGATTCCACTGCTCCATCTGTTTTTCTGTTGCCCAGGTGACATCCAGAAAGACTGTTGGGAGGGATCTTAACAGTCATGTGCACACACCCCAGGGGGTTGCTTGAACCCCAGCCCTTTCCCCCTCAACAAGTGCCCTCTTTGCCCATCGGTCTACGCATTCTATCTGTGTGACATGATGTCACTCAAGTGGCCGGGCACGTGTCGTCCGTCTGATTACAGCGAATCACTGATGCTGGCAGTCATGGGAAGGCCCACGGACGCATTGTGCCCAACGTCCGTTCCACTGCCTGCGCATATCCAAGGAGCCCTTTTAAGTCATTTTTGCCTGTACCCCTGTGCATGGCTCCGGGATCTTAAACTAATGGTGGAACCTTGATTTATGCTGAGCGTCCCTTGGTCATTAAGGTAATTGCGTGATCACTTTACAACATCCTGCCCTGGTGGTCATGGTAATTTGGCATACCCCACCCACCTTGCAAGGCCTGTAACCGCATTATATCTGGAATGTCATTGGAAATATCATCTTCCAGCTACTGCAAATTGATTTTATACCTTTTTGACTGAGTCCTGAAACCCTTTTAGTCTGTCTCTCATCTGAGTTTGCCATTTGATCTACGACAGGCTTCCAACTCTTAACAGGCTCCATCGATTGCCTCTTTCTAGCCAGCTTTGCAGGGTAGGAACTGTGTCACCTTGTAATAGTAATGTTGGGGTAAGACAATCCCTGAGTGTCTTTTTCTTTTTCTGTTCCTGGATGGCAATTTGATTACGCTCAGTCTGAAATTACTGTGTTTAACTGCACTGTAATAACTTAAATGACATTTCATTCATTTAAGCACACACTGTTATCCAGAGTAGTAATACAGCACTGTAGATATTCAGCTCTCATTTACTGCTTGTTGCTCTTTGATTATTGAGTGACGCTGATAGGTTACGCAATTCTGTTAGGCCCTACAGTGTATCTATGTTCACGTCTGAGACAATCCTAGTAACATTTTGGCTGTCAGTCAAACGATGATGAAACCTGAAACTCACCTTCCTTTCAGAGGATTTGGTGGCGTAGACAGGCACACGGCAAGCAAGTAACGGCCAAAATGGCGCCATGGTCTTTTCCTTATCCTCAGTACAGACCCATCCTGGTTTGTTCTCCTCTCCTAGAATAGAGATAGAAAGATAAGTTCTGCATCCTCTTAATTATGTTGCAGCAGTTGCACCATCCACATGGGCTCTTTCTGACGCACTTCAAACATAAATCCACTTTGTACAATTATGAAATGACTGACTGAACAAAGAGATAATAGGCCCATTTTTATTAAATAATTAGCACTGTTTGTTTAGAACTAGCAGGAGGCAGGGGGAGATGGACCAGGTACAGGACAGCCCACACCAGGCAGCCCTCTGCATGGACAGAAAACACTAATATGGGCTTAATGAGATTCTATACAGCAGAAGTATCCACCCCAATAAGTAAAAGACATGTGCTGAATTGCAGCTAATAAGAGAGAAGTTGGCTTGCACACACTTTGTAAATGCCTCAAAGCTCATACAACAGGTGCACCTCTTCAATAGGCAAAACAGAGATCTGCCAGCATTCCTTTATTAAGTATCTGTGAATTACAACTAACTAAAACACAAGTGTGTGTGCAATCAAACAGCTTGTTTTAATTTACTCCCTGTGTCTTGTTCATAACTGCATATATCAATATGCAATGAGCCACATAGAGTTTCGGTTTCCAAAGCCTGAAATCTCAGTGGAGACTAAATGCCTCATTTGGTTTAGGATGTGTGACCAGTTTATTTGACAGGAGCAGTTGTTGCAGTGCAGGTATGAATACAAAAGACCACAGGGGCAAATTAATTGAGGTTAGTCCCCCGAACTCATAACATTTTAAATGTGTTTCCTTAGCAGGACAGGTACTCAAAAATGTAATGGTTCACAAAGACTCTGTATCAGCAGAACAGTTTGCTGTAAGTACATTGTTGCCCGACTGTAGGCTCAGTCATGGTCTGGGGGTGAGTTTCAGTCAGCTGTGTCAAGATCTGGTCAAAATCGATGAAAATATCAATAGACGTTGATACATCATGCTCTGCCTTTGGAGAAAACAGCAGACTGCCAAAATCTTTTAGCACAATTATTACATGGAACACTGATAGTATTACATTGGCCACCACAGAGCCCTGACAAAAATGGAGCTGTATGTGATCATTTGGAAAAGGAAAAAAACAAAAAGGAGAAAAAGCTAAATACATCTGGAAAGTATTCATATCGCTTCACTTTTTCCACATTTCGGTTTGTTACAGCCTTATAATTATGTGTTACTCAAAATTCTACACAGAATACCCCATAATGGCAAACAGATTTGTTATATATATATTTTTAATAGCTTTGCAGAAGATTTGCATAAAGAACGAAAATATAAATATGTACAAAGGTATTCACAGCCTTTGCACAATACTTTCAAGCACCTTTGGCCACAATTACAGCCTCAAGTCTTTTTGAGGATGATGCTACAAGCTTGGCACACCTTGGCAGTTTCTCGCTGGGCTCTGGCTGGGCCACTAAAGGGCATTCACAGAGTTGTCCCGAAGCCACTCCTTTTTATCTTGGCTGTGTGCGTAGGGTTGTTGTCCTGTTGGAAGATGAACCTTTGCCCCTGTCTGAGGTCCATAGCGCTCTGGAGCAGGTTTCCATCAGGGATGTCTCTGTACATCTCCCAGTTCCGCTCGCTGAAAAACACCCCCAGAACATGATGCTGCCACCATGCTTCACTGTAGGAATAGTATTGGCCAGGTGAGGCGCCTAACCATGGTTTCCTCAAGGCAAGATGCTTGCCATCCAGGCCAGAGTTCAATCTTTATTTTATCAGACCAGATTTCTTTTTTTTATTGAGAGTCCTGCAGGGGGCTTTTGGCAAACTCTAGACGGGCTGTCATGTGCCTTTTACTGAGGAGTGGCTTCTGTCTGTCCACTCTACCAAACAGGCGTAATTGGTGCAGATGGTGCACAGATGGTTGTCCTTCCAGAAGGTTCTCCTCAATTGACAGAGCAACGCCGGAGTTCAGTCAGCGTGACTATCGGGTACTTGGTCACCTCCTTGACTAAGCCCCTTCTCCCCTGATTGCTCTGTTTGGCCATGCGGCCAACTCTAGGAAGAGTCCTGGTGGTTTCTGACGTCTTACATTTTTGGAAAATGGAGGCCACTGTGCTCATTGGGACCTTCAATGCTGCAGGATTTTGTTATGTACCCTTCCCCAGATCTGTGCCTCCATTCAATTCTGTCTCTGAAGTCTACAGACAAATCTTTAGACTTCAAGGTTTGGTTTGTGCTCTGACATGCACTGTCAAATGTGGGACCTCAAATCATGTCCAAGTAACTGAGTTTACCACAGGTGGACTCCAGTCAAGTTGTAGAAATATCTCAAGGATGATCAGTGGAAACAGGATGCACCTGAGATACATTTTGAGTGTCATGGCAAAGGCTGTGGATACTGACGTGCAAAACATCAAATAAACGTATTTCATGTTAGAATTATTGGAAAAAGTGAAGCACTGTGAATACTTTCCAAATGCACTGTAGTTATTGCAAATCCTGCCATATTCCACAGGAGCACTTGACCAAATTACACCATGATTTACAAGTGAATTGCTTCCAATCCTTTATCGAGCAAAATTGAGAATAACTTTCACTTTCAAAACTACAGCAATTGGTCTTTTCAGTTTTCCAAACACTTACGGAGTGGTGTTCAAAATGGAAGTGATGCAACACGGTGATAATCATGCCCCTGTCGCAACTTTTTTTAAATAATTGCCCATTATAAATGGGCAAGTATTTTTCCAAAAACAATAAGATTTCTCAGTTTCAATACTTGATATGTTGTCTCTGTACTTTTTTGAATTAAATGTAGGGATAAAGGATATGCACATCATTGCATTATGTTTTTATTTGCAAATTAAGCAGCCTCTAAAAATAAGCAATTCTTTCACTTCTCCCCAAACCCTTTGTGGCAGAAAACACCCAATTTAAACAATTTTGCAAACTTGTGGAGATCTTAAACCAGTGAAGAAAACAGAGCTATCTGTCCGGAGCTATCTGTTATGCATAGCAAATGTATGTATTATAAAAAATATTGATTATATAAAATCTAAATATTTTCATTTATTATATATCATTTACCTGTATGTTTATATATAATTTGCCACACTTGTAATTGGCTCAAATATTTATTTATTTCAATCGACTGATTTTCCTGAATTGTAACTAATACAATTGTTGTTTGTTACATTTACACTACCATTTAAAAGTTAGGGTCACTTGTTTTCCAAAGAAAAGCTAATTGTTTGTCAATTAAAATAACATCAAATTGATCATAAATACAGTGTACAAATGTTTTATGGTGTAAATGACTATAGTAGATGGAAACAGTTGAAACAGTTTTAATAGATTATTTACACAGGCGTACAGAGGCCCATTATCAGTAACCATCAATTGTGTTCCAATGGTGCCCGCAAGACACCAGTCTCAATCTCTACAGTGAAGTGGCGACTCCGGCATGCTGGCCTTCTAGAGTTGCAAAGAAAAGTAATATCTCAGAACAACCAAAAGACAGAAGAGGAACTAGACACTATAATGTATTTGTCCTCTTGCTCAGCACCAAGGCCTCCCATCTCTATTTCTATTCTGGTTAGTTTTGTGAAGGGAGTACTACACATCAATGTTCGAGATCTTCAGTGTCTTGAAAATGTCTCTCCTATACTCAGAACAAAAATAGACTGCCAAGTTTCAGCCAAAAGCTCTTTGTTTCTGGCCATTTTGAGCCTGTAATCGAACCCACTGTTACTGATGCTCCAGATACTTAACTAGTCTAAAGAAGGTCAGTTTTATTGCTTCTTTAATCAGCAAAACATTTATCAGCAGTGCTAACATAATCGCAAAAGGGTTGTCTAAGGGTCTAATGACCAATTAGCCTTTTAAAATGAATGGTGAACACAACATGCCATTGGAACATAGGACTGGTAAGAGGTCTCTTAACTTGTACGTAGATATTCCATAAAAAAATTGCAATATCCAGCTACAATAGTCATTTGCAACATAAACACCATGAGCAGAGACAACCTACAATGAAGGCTTTAATAACAAAAAGGTTGACAGGCAAAAGAAAAACAGACCAGACACACATATGTCCATCTGCTGTCACATTGTGGTTGGCTGTAACCCTGGCATTATCCAAATAGGTAAAAATGGAGCATTAGTGTTGCCACTTATTTTCACTGGTGCAGTGTATGCCACCCATCTGTCTTAAAGCTATAATCATAATCTCATTTTATAGTGTCTATAGAAAGTCTCCACTGCAGCACAGTATCTCCTTAAACATTCTTCTTCATAAAACTGTCAAATTCCTGTGGGAGCATTAATCAACACCAATCAAGAAATGCCTGGTTCCAGTACCCAATTCACCTACATGTATAATGTATATAATATGTGTATATATTTGACATTTTAAATTTTATTTTCATATTCGTGGAAGAGTTTTTGCTGAAACAGTAGCGGGCCAAATTCGAACCTATGCTGCAGCTTAGATTGCTGGACAACCCCAAGGTCACCGTGGTTAGTTATTGTAACATCCTAAACATACATATCATTAACATACATATCTGAATTCAATAAAAACCATGCAAACTTCAGGGCAGATGCAAATTGGATACGTATATGATACAATGATTGTACAGTTCCCTGTTTTACGTGCATAAGTGCACGTTTTGACCGATAGTTCCACCGGTAGAGGCATTAGTATAAGTGTACATCTTTAAAAGTAGTATAGTTTTGATAGGAAATTGTGGCTTGAAAGCTCATCTACCCCGACCCCGATAGTATTACGTTTCAATAACAAGAGATGTGTATTCCTATAGTAACCTTAACCACACTGGAAGCGTTATGTAACCCTAACAGTTTTTGTTGTCAAATCTTACTGCAAACCTTAACCATATTTGAAGGGTTATGTAACCCTAACAGTTTATGTTGACTGTGGTATTAGTAAACCTTAACCCTTAAGCATTGTTTGTAGTGCAGAGCTTCCCAACATGTACATTTGCATTTGGAAGTCGACATCAACACTGACGCACTGTCCATACATAACTTATAGACGTGAACAAGAAGATGTAGTCGATAGTCCATAAAATTGTGTATAGCTGCATATTTATACATAGAAGAATATTGAATCTGTGGCATCCCTGATGTATCTAGGTAGACTTATTTGGGAGTTGCTAGGCACATGAGAAGCTGAAAAACCTCAAAGTTGTTGAAAATACCACACAATCCTGTATACATTTGTTTTTGTTAACATATACAGTGCTTAAACCAACATCCAAAAAACATTGTATTTCATCCCACAACATGGTACATTTAGCACGTTGCCGGTCTCCTGTGTTTTGCTCCCTGTTGCTTTACCATAGTGCTTTCTAGTAGTGGATTAAGAGGGTGTGTGCCAGGATGGCCAAACCACCGTCCTCAAGCATTTTCTATCGATTGGCTTCTGGGGAAGGGAAGAGTCTGACTCACTTAGAGATAGCAGGGTAACCGAAGGCAACAGCCCCCCGGCTGCCCTATACTCCCTGTGGTGGGACTGATTGCTTGACTCAATCACTCCCTTCCACACTTCCTTCCTTTCAACCCCTCTCTTTCTGTCTCAATCCATTCCGTTATTTCTCTGTCTATGGCGCCTTGACTCCAATCTCACTTGTCTACGCTGCTTGTGTGGGCTGTCAACTCAGTCCTAACCTTGCCTGGAAACGCTGGAGGTCCATTAGAAAATCTTTTAATTACTCTGCACAAAATCAACCCATGTATTAGGCTATGCTCCTAGCTATGTTAGTTTTTGATCCCCTGAGAAACACTAGGCCCGTTTGAAGCGTCAAAAGACATGCCATGGAACATAACCTTCCCAGAATCCTATTATTAATGGCGCCCAAAGCTCTTAGTAGGATCTTCTACCATTCAATTTCCAGACTTAGAATAGATAGAATGTGACACTAAATCTATTGTATTTAGTAATGAGAGTATATGAACATATAAGATAAGGGCTGTTATGTAAATGAGGGGTAAGAGCATTAACATTTGTACAAAGTTGCAAAAGCCATGCCCCTAAATTAGCTTTGGGAGGTCTTATCACTCGAGGTCTTATCATGGCACCCTTTCAGTCCATACAGGACACAGATGAGTAGAATGTAAATGCTGATTGAACTAGAGGACTCCCCAGAGCAAAAATCAGGTCTGCATTACCATGAAATGTTGGGAAAGCCAAGTGACGTTAGGCCATCCGTGAAATTGTATCAACAACTTCCTTATTGTAATTACATTTGTTAAATGGGAAGGCAAAGTGTGGGTGTAATGCAATTAACATGTCATTGACATCATGACCAGGCTAGGGCAAATTCATTCTATTCACACCATGGTCTCAACAAACAAACGGTGACTCAATGGATTTTCAACTAAATATAAAAAATATGTCCAGGAAACTTGTGTGCCTATATTTATTCATATTGAATGTAATACTCATATATAATCCTCATTCCAAACACCTCCCTGGTCCTCCCCATGTGCCATGTAGTGGTAGGTAGAGCCATTAGAACCCTAGGGAATGGGATATCTCTACATTACATCAAAAGGTTCTTGTCACACCGGATCGATATTAAGTAGAGACTAACAGCAAAAGGTTTTTTTATACACATGTATATAAAAGAATAACACAAAGTATATGCAGATACACAGTGATAAGAAAATAAGAGGGCATCAATGCAAATTTATGTGAATAACAATAATTTGGGTATTCATTGAAAGTCCCATCACTGAGATAAGATCATATAGATATAGGTAAACCCTGGATGAGGTAGCAGTGGATAGGTAAAAAAATGTGGCAGCAGCAATGTCCACCGCCTTTCAAATAACCTTGTTTTCGAAAGAGAAGCAAGTTTGTTGTCCATTAAAAACAACATAAAATTGCTAAGAAATACAGTATAGACAAAATCAGCTGGAAACGGCTGTTTTTCAATGGAAAATCTACATGGGTGTATAGAGGCTCATTATCAGAAAACCATCAGTCCTGTGTTCCAATGGTACCTGTCAAAATACTGGTCTCTGACAGCCAGAGACAAATAATGTACTTCTGAAACTCGTCAAGTCTATTCCTGTTGTAAAAAATTAAGACTATTCCATACAAGAAACTGAAGATCTCGTACAACGATGTGTAGTACTTCCTTAACAGAGCGGTGAAAACTCTCTTGAATCAGATTGTAGCCCAAAACAAGATAGTGGAAATGGATAATAGGCTGGTCAAGGTATTGTGCACAGATATCCTTTTATTCCAACACAAAACTTACGCCAAACAGGACAAATGTATCTAACTTGTTACCTTCTCTCTAAACAGGGTATCAGACCCAGTGGGACTAATGCTTATTGTCATTTCTTCCTTCCGTTATTAGGCATGGTATGCATATTTCATGATCTGAAAAATGTATATTCTGTATGCTAGGGCTTTAAGCCACAGATTTGGGAGCCAAATTATCCTTCTCTTTTAAGCAAACAGAGCTATAGACATCTTACTGAAGTTAGATTCCTCATTGTCAATACCCCCTGTCTGCAAATGAGGAACGCAATTGCATGTGTTTCTAGCATAGTGATGAGAAAGGGAACTTATAATTTTCTTATTAACTTGTAAACATAAATCTATTAACAGCAAGGCACCACTTTGTTGTTACACACTTTGGCAATGTTTTCTTAATGAGAACACCCCGGTGAAACCTGTGGCTTGAAAGCATTGTATCACATACTATAATAAAACGGACAGCAACAACCTCAGCTAAAATAGGCTGAAATTAGGCTTGACGTCCACTGTACATGAACTAAAACATTTTCACCTCAGAATTCTCTCTTTTTATTATGTATTACCTGTCCAAAATGTTGTCGCTTTATATTGATGCATATGCTGAGGTTCAATAAATTGGCAGAAAACAGACTGTAAAACATTCACTACGCGTTACTTTCTCGAGAATGTGAGAGTAGATTTCATATTGAGAAACAAGACAAATCAATTAACTTTGTGTAATTTGCATCAGTAACACCTACATGTATTAGGCATTCACTGTAAATGGTATAAGGAACGAGTCACATCAATCAATGTAATGTGGTACTCACGCTGTGCAAGCTTGGCCAGGTGAAGCCTGCTGACCCAAGAGATCTTGCTAAGTGGGCTGGGGGTGTTGAAAACAACCATGAAGCTGACAGGACGTCCCGACCTGAAGAGAAACACACCATATGAAACATTTGACCCATACATTGTGGGAACTGTCTAAAACAAAGCCTCATCATTGTTTACGATAGACTCATTCTCCCTTAATGGCCAAGAGCTTTAAAGGTAAAATCCACCACTAGACTTTATTTAGAGTGTTTTTTCAGTATCACTATTTCACTTAGACATGATTATACTCAAACATCCCTCTAATTGTTACAATCTGCTATAGACCTTCCTATGTTCCTAAAACTTCAATTAGATGCTCAAAGATATATGCTACAAAATATTTAGACAAAGTAATTCTTATCATTACCACAAATATGCTTGCCAAGTACACCTCTGCTGTCTCGTGCCAAGACTTCAGCAATAACTGCGGTATTGGCCACTAGCCTGCGAAGTACAGTGTTGCAGACTTCTGCCAAAAATCCATAACTGTCTGCAAATGCACCTCTGTTATCACCCTCCTGTTAATAGTTTCAAACATACATTTAATACATTTTAATGAGCATATATAACTTGGTTCCTGAACACTGGACCAGAATCCACCTATTTGAAATACTCTTTCCACAACTTTCTTAATAAACATAACGGATTTGGTGCAATGCATTGGCTTCCAAAATCCAGTCAGGGCAGTCATGAACTAGTGCACTCAGGCAATGGAAAAAGCAAAGGCAGGAAACTATAAACCACATTCTGCTGCCAGTGGTTATGATAAGAATACATTTTTTACACTGTAAAATCCATGAAAAATGAAATGCATTATCAGCTACCTACAGCACTCAAACATCAAGATCTAATGTCTACTGAAAGTTGTTAACAGCTTGTTAGTGCTGGGCATGCATTTCTGTCTGCATGGTTTAGTCCTTCTGCCAGCATTGCTTCATCTGACTGCAGAGTTGTTCCTCAATCATTCAGGGCGTGGCTTGAACAAGATTCTTAAAAATAACATGGACTGGATGATATATGTTGTGTCGAGTACGCAATAAAAACAAGCATTTTAACTGATATGGCAACTTATCTAAATATGATTGTTCCAACAATTGTTTTAATTATCCAAAATATTTTCAGCTGTAGCACACACCTTGTTTGTTCTGAAACCCTCGTTGTACGGTTGAGCAGTCTGTCAAGAAACAGGAGGAGAGTAGGTTGGACCTGCTGCTACAATTTGTTCAGAACAAGCATAGTTGCTGCCTCCCTTTCATCTCACAGAGACACACTCATAGCTCCAATCTGTTCACTTACCAAAAAGACTAACTTCCTTTTTTAAATTTAGTTGTGTGTATCAGAGTCCCTACAGTAGTTGGATAATTATTAAAAAAATGAAGGGTAAGCGTATCATTCTATAACACCAAGTCAGGGAGCATAAGCTGTAAATAATTGTAAATCAATGTCACCTGTTTTGGTGCAAATGAAAGTGACAACAGGTGCACTGGACAGGCAAAAGCAAGACAACCCCCCAAAAAGGGAATGGTTTTGCAGGTGGTGGCCAAAGACAATTGCTCTCTCCTTATCCTTCCTGACTGATTCATCTAGTTTTGTGTTTTGCTGGTGTCCTTGGCACTACTGGCATCATGAGACAGTACCTGTGGCTCATTCAGGTTTGCACAGTCAGCCAGGTTGTGATGCCTGCAACCAGCATCATCCAGCATGACGGGTTTGGCAGTGGGTCATTATTGGGAGGCATGTCCTTGGAGGGAAGCACAGACCTCCACCTTCTAGCCAACAGTACCCTGACCAAGTAGCGCAATAGACTGTCCAGGAGCTTACTGATGCCTTGACCCATGTCTGGGAGGAGTTCCCCCAGGACACCATCCATTGTCTCATCAGGAGCACGCCTAGACGTTGTCGGGAGTGCACACAAGCAATTGGTGGCCATACACACTACTGAGTCACATTATGAGTTGCAGTGATGAAATTCACACAAGTTGGAACAGCCTCTGATTTCAATTATTTACTTAGATTTTCAGTTTGAATCCAGCCCTCAATCGGTTGGTGAATGTGGTTTCCATTGACCATTGTTAAGTCATTTTGTTCTTAACGAATTACAACATACAATAAAGATTTTGATCTTTAATATATTTCCTCCATCTGTGTTTAATTTAAGTGTTCCCTTATTGATAGCCATTGTTTTTCATACTCTCGCTCCAAACATATCAACAGAGCAAAAGATGAGTAGAAAGTAATATGACAGACGTATTAGAAGAGAAAGATTTGCTCCTCCCAAAAATGAAACAATATGGGCAGACACCTCAACCTTTGTCTGCAATGAATGTAAGCAGAAATAACCAGGCCTGCATTATTTAGGTTATTATGTCTGGATGATCATTGAATAGCTGACTGGATTTCTTTTTATTTCTTAGAGGGATGCGTTATTGTTGTTGAATGGACAGCAATGTACTTGGAAATGCTCTAAGATGTGCTCTGGGTGATAGGACAGTAATGTGCAGTAGAGTTATAGGCTTTACCAGCATTTAAGGGTCCAATTATAAGTAAGTCTGCCATAATTCTCTCTTCTCAAAAGGAACAAGCCTGACCACTGACAGTTATAGGCATATCTTAATCCTGCCCTGCTTGTCAAATTATTTTTGAATTTCTGGTCAAAAAACAGTTAACCCGCATTTTAGTCAAGATTTAGAGTTGGCCATGGGTGTATCTATACATCTCTAAAGACTCTAAAGAACATAACTGCTTTAGACAAAAAGCAGTATTGCGCTTTTTTTATTAGTCAAAAGCCTTTTGTTTTTACATGCTGATATCTTTCCTCAACACAAAAGACATTAACAAAAACTGAGCAACCTACTCAACATGAAACAAACTAGCTACATACCTAATGGTAACTTGTTTATAGTTACTTGTTTTCAATATTACAATATGATATAATATATATTTTAGTATGCTTAAATAAAATGTACTCTCCAAGAATATCATGTATAGATGTTGCTGCTATGTCTGTCTAAAAAGTAGTGTTAGTGGTTCTATAGACATTTTAATTTGGGGACAGAGTAATAAAATGTTTCCAGCTCCTTTATAGTAATCTGTGTGTTAAAATACTTAACAATCAATCCTGAGTGAGTTATTAACTCTCACCACTGCTTTTTGCTCTGGCAATTGAACATCTTGCACAACATGGCTCATGTTGCAAAACATGGCTGCAACATTAAGGATACCCAAATAAGAGATCTCAGTACTGTATGCTGTTGAGAACATTCTCCATTATTTATCCACGCCCTACTTGATTTGATCACATTCTCTGGATATATTCACTGGAATAACTCATAAACTTTACCTGCTTGGGGATCCAAATTACAACACATTAATAAACTTCTACTCTAGACAAATAAACTCCAATTAAACATACTATTTTGGGATTTCAAATGAAACATGTTTAAGAGTTTAAAGTGCACACTGTTAGCTTTAGTATTGTCAGGGTATTTACCATCACCTTAGAACCATGTAGAACATTCTGCCATTTCTGTCACGTCACCGCCTAGTGGAGGCCACTCCCCTGTGCGCGTGGCACCCCAGCGTTCGACGTCGCCGGCCTTCTAGGCACCACCGTCCGTGTTTGTCTTGTTACCCATGTCCTGTGAACGCATCCCTCCCTGATTCCAAACAGCTGCAGCTCATTGCCTGCCTATTTAATCCCTCATGTGTCTTGTCTCTGCGTTC